>VWZP01004822.1:860611-1151135 GCA_013396995.1 Dicaeum eximium | reverse complement strand
TGGCATTCAGAACCTTTGCTATTAAAAGGCTTCTCTGTTAGCAAGTGGTTTTGATTGTAAAACAATTATGCAACAATTTGATACTTAACTGAGACTTTTTAGCCAAACAGGTAAAAGTAACCCGTTCAGGTTACTCTAAGCAAACTACTGTGCAACAGTAATGATTATGGGATGTGGCTGAAATAAACTCAACACTGCAAGTAGCCATTTTCCTTGCAGCAAACGGGAATTGTTTTCATGTGATTTTTTCATTCCCTTCTTTAGAGCTATGACTAGTCCTCGGTAGTTTGATTTGGAAAACTGTTTCCTGTCGAAATACATCTGTACCTTTAACTTGCAAAGGAAGAAAAACAAAGTGAGAATAGGCTTTATTTCTGATTTCAGGTATAAAAATTGATTTAGCAATATTCTGTCTTTAGAAAAATCCATGTGTTTTGGTTTAATGTTGTAATGATCAAATGATCACTGAACCGGGGACATTTCCCTCTGTTTCAGGTATTTTGAGCTTGAAAATGTTTGTAGATATCTTTGGTCTTTGTGTCAGATATCTTGCTTAATATTTGTTCTAAAGCCCTTTAAAATAATATTAGCTGCACCTATTAGCTGATTTATGTCTTGTGTATCAATATAACTTTTGGTATTGTCTTAACTTCCAGTCGCTATTGAGACTCCATTGTTAATAACCTTATTAAATAGATAACAAAGACACAAAGAAGCCCTCTTCAGGGGTTTTACTTAGTCTTGGCATTTTGCTAGTGTAGCAGATAACTAGATGGATTAACCATCTTCATTAAGGTGATGTGGATTGGCCTTAGACAAAGGCAGATGTTTCTTCACGGTTGGGTCTGTCTGATTAATTACAAACGCCTCATTGATTTTATTGTTACGAATGGCCCGTTCTGCTCGTGATTTAGGAACCCTGAGAGACATGTATTTCATCTCCAGTGCACTTATTGTCTTCAGTGCTAGAGTCCAAGTACTTCACTGAGAAGCAGCTTCCACTTTACCTGAGCTCCATGAAGTTTACCTATGCCACGTACCCTTGCTCTTAGATCAGTTTTGCCCAGGAATCCAGAATTACTGTTTTATACAAGGTGTAATCAGTTGCCAATATAACCACCTCTAAGGAGATTTATTGCTCGTGTTATCTTGTGCTAGAGTTGGGGGGTTACTGTTCATCAGTACCTGTTGAGACTGGTATTTCTTTTGGTGTGAGTGTAACTGGTGAAGTTACACTCACACAAAAGTGACACCAGTGTAACTGGTGAGGACTGATACGTCTGCAGCAGTAGGCAGATAGAGAAAGTGGGTTCTTGCCTGATATTATTGTTCAAATACACATTGAGACTTTGCAACCAGCCAGCAGTCTATTAGAGGGACTCTGCAGTAAATCCTTGTTTGTTTCCCTCTTTATCAAATTTTCCCTAAATTATCCCATGGCCTTAGAGAGCCGTGCTGGAGGACCAAAATGTGAGCTGTTGGTTAATTGCAGTGTGCAGCACGGTGTTGTTTCTGAAGCTAAGTCTGCAGGTGTGCTCAGAAGCTTTGTAGGCAACTGAATTATGATTGCTTGACTTTGAGTTAAGCAACTCCCTACACTAAGCAAAGGACCTGTTGTTGTTCAGAAATTACTTCTTGTATGTGATATATTAGGAAAATAAATACCTTTGAAGTAATAGCTCAACAAAGCATTGTAGCTACTGAAGAGAATTTCTTTGTACTTGAAAATGTAACAAAGCATCATTTCTGATGCTGAGACATGAAGTTTGCAGATACTTAATTTGTTGTACAATAAGCCAGCATTTGTTACAGGCCTATTTTTTTACTAATATAGTCTATAACTTTGAAAATATCTCCTCCAGATGTGTACAGAAAAAAAACCTTTTCTGATAGGCTTTATCAATTGGAATAATTTTTTTGTTAAGTTTAAAGTACTGTCTTTAAAACTTACCATGCAGCTGGGGGACAGACTTTTAAAGCCTCTAGCACCACTGGAGAATATTAAAAGGAATTCTTTGTCAGCTTGGATGCTGTGAGAAATGATGTTTCAGGCTTGTCAGGGGTTTTATGAGTGATTTTATAGAAAAGACTGCTTTTGGATATTCTGTGTGCTGGTTTTGTATTCTTTTTTTCATTAAAAAAAAACCCTGAAGATGCAGTTCTGTATGTTCTGTGTCAAGAAAAGAGTTTTTGTTAAAAGGAGATAGACAATATTAGTACATACTATTATGTCATTGGGCAGTAGGTGGCAAGCTTTGCTTTTCCTTCTACTTAGGGTTTATTTTCATGTTCTAGAATGCCAAAATTTTTAGAGGAGTGGTTTAAATTCACTGGATTATGTCATTTATTGGCAGAACATTTCTTTAACAATCTCTTTTGTTCATTGTGGATAATCTTCTTGCTATTGAATACTGAAGGAAGCCTCTTTTCAAATGATGGATACAAATCAAGAAATGTGAGCTCTCTTGCGTTATCTCATGACTTTTGTGGGCAGATTACTAATAGACATTATAAACTGAGGTGAAGTCACAGTCAATCTGAAATTATTTGGGATCTTCCTGTTCAACTTCTTTTGTGGACCACAGTACAGCTAGGGACAAGGAGGAGCAACACCCTCTTTTTAATACAATATTTTCCTGTATTCTATCCCTGTAACTAATAAATTTTTTTAAAAAATAGAGTATTTGTTTGTCTTTCTTATGATGTGTCATGTCCTGTTCCAGTCTGTGTGCTCACATCCTCCCTTCCATTCCCCCCGAATTGCTGTAGCTGTCCTCACAAACAGCCTGCTCTGCTGATGTGTAGGATTCAGCATAAGGACAATAAAACAACAGCAGCAAATTGTCCAGCTAAAACTAAAGTTGTGTAGAAAGGGCAATGCTAGAGTGCTTGTCTTTAGGAAGTTTCTTTTGGGGGTGACTGTTAATAGCCTTTCTCTGCTCAGACTTCTTTCCTACAGCAAATGACCTGGCAGCTGATGAATTCGTGATCAGCTCTGTATCTTTACCAAGGATACCAGGGATGTAGAACCTCTGTTCCTATGCAGTTCATCTCAGCTGTTTTCCAACTTAGGCATTCTCAGCTGTTCTCTAGAACAATTTTTATTCATTAGCCAAGTCAATTATTTGAGTTTCCTCATAATGAATGAGTTAGAGTTCTTCTTGCTTTGTCATTGAAGTTTTGGGAAAGTTTGCTCTGGATTAAAAAATTTACATGCCTCTCTTTCTCAGTCATTGCATCCTATGCGAACTTTATAATAATTACTCTGGGGAAGATCAGCTGTCTTGGATATCCTTGATCCCAAACATCAACATATTCACTCAATTACATTGTTCTATAAATTCTAAAACAGTAATTAACATTTTTTTCTTATTATGGTAGGGCATTCTGCAAGGAAAGGTATCCTTATGTACATAGAGGCTCCATATGAATTCACATTTTCACTGCTGAAGCTTACTGTCCTCGCACAATTCCTAATGAAGATCAGAACTTTGGGACTGGTGATGCAGACCTGAGCTGTCAGTTGAGGGCATGGTTCATTTCATTGCAGCAGGAGCACTAGGCTAAAAGGATCTTTGGCATCAACTTTTGGTAAATTGAGACCAGTGTTTTGAGATCCTGATACTGTGGTTAACTCTCACTTGTGTAGTCTTTGGCAGTGCTATGATCTATGTGTGCTAGAACAAAAACGGGTTCAAAGGTAGTTACTCATCTCTTTGTGCTGCCAGGCACTGAGTCAGCCCTCCAGAACACCTCCATTCATCATTCTAGGGAAATGCAGTCATCGGGCTGCAGGGGCTGAAGTCACTCTTTAGTTCAAATGTCTGGTCTCCCTCTGGACTGGGATCATTTGTGTTGGCAGAGAATGGGGATGATTTTTTGATTACAATAATGTCAGTCTTGTCTTGGTGTCCTTTTTGAACACTACTTGTGCACATTTTAGTGCTAATCCATTAAACTAACAGATCATTTGTAGTTGCCTCTGTTGGACTGAGTATTTTCTGTTAACTGGGTTATAGTAGACTTGGGTCTGAAGACTATGGCTTTAAGTATGGTGTGAAAGGCAAAAAACCCTGTGACTATTACAAAATGGGCTGTGGTGTGAGATGACAGTGGTGTGAGAAGTGGGCAGGTCATTATGGCAAACTGCCTTGGGCGAAGCCTTTAGTGTTTTGGTGGGCCAAGTCCAGTCTGTTCTAATGACTTGTTTATAAGACCTTTTGAATGTGAATATTTGTGGTATCTACTCCTGTTTCTTCATCTGTTTGGGTTGAACTTTTCGAGGCTGCAAGTATCCACTTTACTGCTGTTGAGAGTTCCACTAAGATTCTTTACAATGGACTGGACCCAGATAGCATCTGGCCATGTCAAGTACTGTGCATGTCCAGTGAACTTGTGTTCACAAGAAAAGCAGAGGTATCTTGGAAAGAATGTTGAAAACATAAAGTAACAGCACTGCAGCTACATGCAAGGCAGCCGCAGTCCTATACTTGAAATTTTTGTTGTTCCTGAGATGATGTAGCCTCCCTTTGCACAAATGTCTTGATTTATCCACACTTTAGCTATCCTCTAGTTAAGTGAACATCTCACAAACAGCTGTTAGAGGATATTCAGTCTTTTCATTAGTATCTTTGACAGGAAAAGCATTCTAAGAAATAAAATCTTGTTGATACAGAGACTTAAATTATAGGGAGCCAACAGGGATCTCAAGCCAGCCAGAGCTTATTCCAGACGAGAGAAGGAAGCTGTTCTGTGTGATGGCAACAGCCCGTTGGTTTATGGTTTTATGTGTCTATGTGACATCTCTGGCCTGAGGAAAGCTTTGGTGCAAGAAAAGGGGGGTCAGTGTTGGAGTACTAGCGGGGAAACTGTCCTGCCCACACTGTTAAACAATTTCCACTACTAATGTCATCTTGAGTGTGAGGGAAAGATCAACTAAATGCTTGTAGGAGGATCCTCCACCCCTTCCCCTGTCATTCACGACTCATCTGTCAGGAAGCCAACACAGACAAACTTCATTACAGCAAGAGAAAAAAAACAGCTCTGTTGAGACTGCAGTCAGTCTCAGAAGAGCTTACTGTGTTTGATTAACCTCTCCAGGCATTGTGCATTAATAGTAATAAACTATACAAAAAACCTGTGCTCCACATGAATAGTAAGGCAAGTTAAAGCCTGTCTAATTTTGGTGTGGGGTTTTTTGTTGTTGTTGAAAGTTACTGTATTCTTCTCTATTGGGTTTTGTGCCCAGAGTACTACAAAATAGAGAGGTAGAATCTTGTTTAACTTCTACAAGTTTTGTATGAGAATTATCTGATTTAATGACCTATTGGAATTGCCTGTCTGTTCTGCCACCCTCTCACGTGCTTCAGTCTGAAACAGATCCTGAGAATCCCTCATGGAGAAAGGCATAAGAACCTTTCTAAGTGCATTTGTGAGCTTAGATGAGAAGAATTAATTGGGATGGTCTTATTTGGTCTTTTCTTGTGTGTGTTCCTTTAATAGATTTCTTAATTGGGTTGAAAGACTTTTGGACAGTTTTTCAGTTCATTAAATGTATTATACTAGCTTCTATTTTATGTTCCTTCTTCTGTTTTGGAACTATGAAGTGCTGTAGAGAATATTTGGCTTTTTTCCCCTTCAACATTGTTAAATCTGTTTTGCTTACTCTTGAAGCATCTCTTCAGTGGTAATATCTGAATTGGATCCTGTACACAGGTTATCCAAGTCATCTGAGATCTAAACTTACAGTCAGTACTTCTGTTCTTACATCAGCTTCCTAGATAGAAAATTTACAGTCTTAATACACTCACATTTCTTTGAAAAAATTTCACTGTGATTCCACACACACATTCCTAACAGGATACTGCTCAACTTCTTTCTGAACCACGCTCCCAGATTGCTTTGGAGCAAAGTTAATACTTTGGTGATCTTCAGCAATTGCCTCTGGGTAGCAACATCTAAGTCTAGAATGCCTTTAGCTTGAAGAACTTTTTCAAGTACTTTTAGAATGTGGTAGTTTTTGGGAGCTTAAAATTCCTACCTTTTATGGGTTTTACACTGGATGAGCTCTTTCCTTAGACCATTTTGTGTTTTATAACCTCTGTGTGCTTCTGGAAAAGGTAGCAAACAGATGTCATCTGTATTCAATTGACATATTAATCTGATCCTAAATCCTACTATAATATGGGTTCTGTTCTGGTTTCTGCATGGTGGACAAGGATAGTTGTAGAATCAATGCCACTGCCAAATTAATAATGATAGTGAAACAGAAATACATATATACACTTATATACTGGAGCAAAAGCTCTAGTGTCTGTCTTGCTTCCTGAACTGGAACCTCAGAGCTCTGAACTGAAGGACAACTGGTCACTGGAGTCCCAGCTGTGCCTCCTTACTGCTTTGAGCAGCTTCTGTTGTTGTTATGTAATGCCTGTTTGGGTATTCCAGCTGTTGCACACATGCAGATCCTTAAGAAGAAGCCAACTCCCCCCATTCCCCCTTTTGCTATTCCAGTGGCTTATAGCGGCTTTTCACAGTGGAGTACATTCTGAATCCTGAAGAGTTTTCCTTCTGTTGCACCCTGGAGGGCTGTATCTATAAACTTTTTTGTTCTAACGTTCTATTTAGAAATCCAGTGAATTCATAAATTGGATTGTCTTTTGATGTGCTTCTGGAAGTGATATTAGAAATAAATATAACCCACAGCTGTACGCTCAGAACATTTCTAATGGGAATTCAGGTGATGAAGACTGAGGAGCTTCAGACTGTAAAAGGAAGAAGAGGTGTTTAAATTCAGCAGTGTAATTACTTATTTTTTTTCCCTTTCCCTCCTGCCTTTCTTCCCAATCATTGCCAATTTCCACTATAATTGAAAGAGTAGAAGATAAATCTGTGCTTCTTGTAAAGGAGATCATTTTGAGGTGATTTCAGAGTAGTCAGTCAGTCCTTTCTGTAACAGTCTCCTTGAAGGGATAACATCACATACGTTTTTCAGGTTCCCCCTTGGAGGAGAGGGAGACACAGAGTCTTCCTATTCAGCCAAGGAATGAGGAGAGGAAAGTCCCAGGCTTACAGTCCCTGAGGTGAATAGAAGTAGATGGAAACCCTGGGTTCTGTGAAGTTACACACTGGCAGGGCAGCAGCACATTGTTGTGTGCTCTCTTGTACCGTGTTGCTTTTTCTACATAATGCACAGTTTATTCATACCAGCATGGGACTTTGTAGCTGCTATCTGCTTGTATGGTGTTGAAAATGAAGCAAACACAAAAATCACCTGAGGGAGCTCTGGTGACAAATTTTTGCTTTGAGATGGTTGTTACGATCCTCTTCTTTAATTCCCACTTGTTGTAGTGACTGTGTGGCCTGTATGATCCTTGCACTGTAATTTCTACACTGCTGGGTGTCTCTGAAATGTTTCCCATGCAAGATTGGAAACCAGGTGGAGATGTCTAAGGCTTATACTCTATTACAAGTAACATTATCGAAAAGGTTAAAGCATTATCTACTGTTCTTTTGTATTTTAACGCTATTTGTCTTCTTTAAAAGTTTAAAGCAGCAGATGATGATGATGATGATTGTACTTTTTTCTAAATGCTTTTAAGTAGCTCTTTCTGAGAACAGCCATTTTCAAGTTATTCATAGTAAACAAGGTCGTTCTAAGAAATGATAAGAGCTTGCAATTGTTTAAAAAGTAGCTATGGAAACTAGATGATTCTCAATTTAAAATGAACATTCATTGCTTTCATTGGCTGTGCTCCCTTCTTTAAACTGACATGCTTCATAGGCACTCTACAACACTTCTAATTAATTTAATTTTCTTTAAATGGGCAAAATATTCATCCTGATTAAGATATGTTACAGTTTTAAAACATAGGACAGCTGTTTGCTCAGCTTTGTTTGCTTTTTTTTAAGTCATAAATAGAATCTTTTTTCTCTTCCCAGCTGGAAATATTTGGTTAAAGAAACTTTTCTTCTTGAAACAAGACCAAGAGTGCCAAATTACAGCTTTAAGTCATTTAAGACAAAAGACTTGTCTCATGTATGTTACAAAACATGTCCTGAAGGCTACAGGAGTTATGTACTTAGACTTGAAGGTTCAGAGTTTAGCGGGCATAACTTCCAGTTTCTTAGATTACATTATTTACATTGCCTCTCTAACACAAATGGTTAAACAGTACAATTTTACTTAGACAATGACATTTTAAAAAATACTTGAGTAGTTATTTTCTCATTAAAGACAAACGGGGTGGGGGGGAGATTCTTCCAGTTTAGAAGAATGAAACCAAAGAGGCAATAAAAGCTGCTGATTGGCACACATTTCTTTCTGTTTAGTCTGCGGTGGCTGCACTGTTCTAGATAGAAAATTCCATGGGAAGGCTTGTTAAGTGTTTCTATTTCTACAAGTTTGCTTCAAAGCTGGAGTTAGTTTTTGATGCTGAGAGGGGTAGATCATAAGCTCTGAGCGTATTTGTTGTCAGGTTCTTTGACATGTTGAATTTGATGTAGCTCTCCTAGGTTTGTGTCTCTTGAATATATTTGTGAAGTCCTAAAACCAGTGACTCACATTTCAAGTCGTTGCTGTTCTGATTCAACATCCTCCTGGTACATAGAGTACAAAGCAGTTATAGTCATTCAAAATAGATTTATTAGCTTTCCTAACTGTATAGAAAACAGTATGTATGTGTTCTTAAAATCTTTTTAACATGGTAGTGCTTGCTAGAAAAGGTTTGTTTGTCAACTGTGTGCATGCTTGACACAAGCTTCCAGAACTATTTCTGCTCTGCTCTTAAACATGTGCTATGAGGAGCCATAGCTGCTTTTGGCTGGGGCTATGAAACTCACATAAATAGTTTTATATTCAGTTAAACTATAAATTACACTGATTGTCTTCTGAAAAGATTCTGAAAATATTTAATTGGCAAACTTGTTACAGAGAATTGAAGAAGTAATATGTGCCTCTATTGTAAAATTCAAATGTCAGCTCTTGGCTTTTCTGATACTTTCTGCTTCTCTTCCTCCCATCCCCTCCTATGTTGTTGGGGGAAAAAACAAATGAAACCAGGAAACCCCAATATCCTGTGTAGTTTAAATCAGTTGCATTTGTTGTGCACTGTATTTATTGTAACTGTTTTTAAAAATGGTTTTATAATTTAGCAAAATGAAATTATTGCAGTTTGCATGCAGCACTGTGTGTGTCAGACGCATACAGAATGTTTTGGCACTTACAGAAGCTGTAGTTGAGAACTCAAGTTCTTAACTATACTAGGCAGAAAAAGTAGTTATGGCTGGAAGTACAACTCAGATTTTAGCCTTTGGTATGTTGTTATAAAATACTGTTCTTTTTATTGTTGTGTATTATTTCACAGCTATTACTATAGCACTCAGGACTGGGAAACTGCAGAGCCTCATATAGTAGAGAGCAAGAGCAACTTGTAAGCATTACAGCAACTCGTGGTGTGAGCCACAGAACAGATAACATGAACAAATTTAAGGGTACCTTGAAAATCAAAATATTCTCAACATCCAGCTGATAAATTATAGTAGGAAATTGCTGTGTGTCCTGTAGTTTGAAATTTGGTATTTTTTTCAGGTGCTTGGTGCATTGTATCTTCATTTCTGTCAAGGTGGGATATTTCTTGGCTAACTGTTAATTATATTTGTGCTATGTTAAGAGTTAAGCTGAATTTAAAAAGCTACTCTTTGATAACAAGTGTGCACAAGAGATTTGCTGTAACTAGATTGCTTTAATTGTGAAAACAAGACTCTACTGTAACAGTTTCTATTTCCATGTATGTAGAACTCTGTGTATGAGATAAAAATTCTTATAAGCTAGGAAGCAGCAGGCTGTAAGGATTACAAAAGGTCAGCAAGACAGCTCTGCTTATGAACATCCAAAGCCAAATAACATAGATGTATTGTGGCTCCTGTGTGGAGCTTTGGCTTTTTTGCTTTTTCTCCCCCTCCCAACCTTGTGTTTCATTCCCAGCCCTCAGCCTCAGTTTGTTCTATTGTGAGGCTAATACTGGCAGCAGAGGACTGCCATCTGCCTACCTAGCAGCCTATCATTATCCTGAGCAGGGTAGCTGGGCAAGTCATCTGTCTGTAGGATGCTCCTGGTATCTCCCCATTGCTGGAAGGAAGTGGGGTCCTGCCCCAATCCATTTCTGGGTATCTCTCCTGGAAGGCAGGCTGCAGGTTGAACAAGTGCTTGTGGATGATTGAGCCATGTCCCACCTAAGGACAGGAGCCAATCTCCACGTGACAGGCTGCAGCAGGGAGCGCTGGCCTTGGGTCACTTCCAGCCAGCTGGGAGGCAGAACCAGAACCAGGATGATGCCTTCATCACTCCAGCCTCTTGTCTCTGGCTGTGCATAGTGGAGCTGAGAGTGTTTGCTCATGGGTGTGATCAGCTGGGAAAGCAAAGACATTTGAACAAGCTGAGCCCAAAGCAGTGTTCAAAGTACTGGAGATGAATAGCAACCGCTCCATCTTTCACTCTTTGTTCAAAAGGAGTGTGCTAAGCCCAGGGATTCCAAACAGCTACTTCTTTTCATCATTAAATTATGTATAAGAGTAGTTACCTATGGTATTTATTGCTGGAGTTTCCAAAAATAGCACTGAGCAGTAAGTCCTGCCAAAAAACTCAAAGTGTTGAGAAATACTAGGCAATTACAGGAACATTCAAGTGCTGGAAACAGGAAGAATGTGCTCAGTATCATCATGATTCAAATTAGTGAAGTGGCCTGGGAATGTGTAATGTTGGTTTCATAGTAGTATCCAGATTTTCCTGACATCCTGGTTGCTTTACCAAGGTAGAGCTGAATTTGCCTCATGCAGAACCAACATGTCTCTTTGGCAGCAATGCCAGTTGCCAAAAGTTCAGAGAAACAAGTTCAGCCAGGCTGCTGAGGTTGTGTAATTCCCAAACCAGCTGGCACCCCAGAATAGCACGTTTCCAAAATACAGCCTATTATCAGTGACCCTGTACCAGAGATGGTACTATTTTATTTATATTCCTACCGTGACAGATTCTCAGTAGATTTTGTTTGCAAGCTGTCTGTTTTAGTATGTTCATAAGGTTGTTTGATCAGTTTTGTGATTCAACATGTATTAGTCTATGCAAATATTGAGAACAGTAAGTTTTCAGTTTGTTTTGGCCAGGAGTTGTCATTGTCAATTATCTTATTTGAAAACACAAATTCTGATCTGGTTTATAATTAAGATGCCTCTTTTAGTAACATAATAATTTTATCTTTTTCTATGGAGCCCAAAATATGGCCAAATGAAAGGTGGTTTTTCAGTTCCATTGAAACCATGCTTAATTTTCAGAATTCTATAATAGAATTCTAGAGGGTCATGCTGTACTTAAATTTTTCAAGTTAATAAACTTAGGTATAACACATGCTCTTTTAAATTATACCATAAACCAGTGAGTTTCTAGAGGTGAATTGTACATCTGAATTGTTTCTTTGTGGAAGGTGCATAATTGTTTGCTTTTTTTTTTATTTTCCCCCCTAGAAAATAAAAAACACAAATAGTATATCATAAAAACACTTTTGAAAAATAATTAAGAAATAGTTACTTTCAGTTTCTAAATTTATTTTTATGTTTCTGTTACTGTAATAATTTAGCAGCTTTTAAAAAATTGAAATTAGAAGAAATATATATTGATGGTATTCTTTAATTAGATGTGTTTATTTTGTGATTCATTATGCATGCAGTTCCCTAGCTAAATAGTGTATTATTTCCAGAAGTGCGGTCTGCTTTTTCTGGTTTGCTGAACAGTCACTGGATGTTTTAAGATAATTTAAATTAAGTTTAATATATTTAGGAGTTCAAGCATGTATTTCTTTGAACTCATTAACAAGGATAGAAAAAGAGCTCTAGCACACAATTTCAATAACGAGGCACACAAATCAAAAGAATGCGAGGAGAAGATTCTAAATTGAGCCCTAAGGATGTAATTTCAAACACTTTATAACTCGTCCTTTTTATAGTTTAGACTTGTTGGAATGACAGTATTCAGCTGATGTTTAAAAACTGTCCCTTATGCAACAGGGAGAAAAAGAAGTAAGTATTGTGAATGTGGTTTACTGTTATGCCTGTGTATAACATGAGCTTGTAAGTCACAATCTTCAGCAACTTAAAATAAATGCCTGGTATTGTGTATATATATTTGGTATATTGTACCAAAACTAAGGACTGCTACAGTATCAGAAAGAAGAAATTTATTGAATTACATTTTCTCAAAAGTGACTGAAAAATATTTCATATAACAAAGCCTGCAGTTCTAAGGAGATGAAATTTTACATGTAGAGAAAGAAGCAAAGTAAATTTTTGAGGAGAAATCGGAGACATCCTTAAAAACCAGAGGAATGCCTCACAGACTTCAAATTTACCAACTGCAAATAGGAAAACAAGCTATTCCTAGACCTCTGGAATGCAGTCTGGGCTTTTGGTCACAGTATTTTTATTTTATTTTAAAGTAGGCAGAGTGGTTTGGAATAGGAGATCCAAGTTCTTCCAGACATTGTTGATTCAGCCGTATGTCAGAAATGCTTCGTAGCTGCTTTCTTGCAAGCTGAATTTGAGCTGTAGGTGGACTTATTTTTATAATAATGAATTGGACTGCTCTCACATACTTTATCCCTGTGTTGGTCATGGGCTGAAGTCAGGGATACAGTGTTCTTTAAGTTTGTTTGCATTTCACCGCCTTCCAGGGTGACAAATGTGGGTTTCAGGAGCTAGAGCTAAGAACCACAAAGAAACTGTGCTTTGGCATTCAAGGCAGGGTAAAGACCGCTGAATGTGGCATCTGCAGGTTTGAAATCCAAGGATGCAAAGCTGTTTTTGAGAAGTAACAAAGTCCTGGGATGAAGTCATGGCCAGCAAGGAAATAAATGAGAGTTCTGCTGTTGACTTCAGTGAAATCAGCATTTCATGCTAGTGTCCGGGAAACCAGCTTGTATGAAAACCAGTTTAACTGTTTGGTTTTCTTTTGTGTATGGACCAAGCAGTGTACCAACCTTTCATTGTTAAAATCTTTGCAGTCTCTTATTGGATGGTGATGTAGATCTTTGTTTTACAGATGGGGAAGTGAAAAAGAAAAAATGTATGCCTATTCTATGCAAACTTCTCTGAATCTGGAGCAAACTGTACGGCTCATTAGAGCAATATCAGTAGGAAAAATGAGAATTTCATACAGTTTAACTTGTGTCCTTGACCTCAGTGCACTAGAAAATCTTACCTTTTACCTAATTATTTTAGAAATAAAGGTAGGGCATAATTGATAGTAATTGTAATTATAGCATTTGTTGAGCTCACTAGCAGTGGGGGACTGAGGCAATACTGAGTTGAAATCTACACTCACTTTCAGCTCTGTGATTTTTGCTGAAAATAATGAACATTTCTCAGATGAAAATATTACTGTCTTTATATTATCTAGGTTTGCTTTCTGAAAAATTGCTTTAACACAGTTTTCAAGCAACCAGTCTTTTTATGGCAGGATTAAATTAAGCAAGTAAATGAGGAAAACCAGCCTATTTTTAAATCTAGATTCCTCGCATGCTGTTTTTAGATTTGCTAGCTGTATGAAATGTTGCAGTGATCTATGTACGCCAAGAGTTACTGTTGATGTACTAAACTTATATTTTCTTTCTTTAATGTCGGAAATGAAAAGGAGTATGTTGTATCTCTCCTGATGCTGGGACACCAAGTCAATACAGAAATACTCCTAAAGTGCTCCTATTGAGCCTTAAAGCAATTAATCCTGTAGCTAAAATTTACCATAGCTGCTCTCCATTATTGAACAAGCTTGATAAGATGATAAATAGCATAGTGGTAGAGTTTGATTTTTTTTAATGGTATCTCTAATAAAAACATAAATAAAGCATGTTGATTTTTGTTAATTTGTTGTCAAGATTCTTAGTCAAGGTTCTCTCTGCAGAGGAATTTCTTAGGTCATGACAGTGAATAAATGCTTTATATGTTCTGTCAGCTTTAGTCTGTTCTTTAGCTCTACTGAAGTGACCCTTTTACATGAGGGATCTTGTACTGACACGAGAAGGATGTAGGCACAAACATGCTATTTCCCTGGATGTTATTTTTCTGAAAATACATGATGATGATCACATAGTGATAAGGCAGCATATATATGTATTTTTAGTGAACAAAATGTTATTTGACTGAATTTTAACAAACTACAATTCACTAACAATTTTTGAAATTGCTGCCCTCTGATCCTGCCTAAATTTACTCTCTTAATTGATTAGAAAATCTTTTTCTGTAATGTTATATACACAAGTAGTTTGAAGATATGTCGCAAGGTTTTGGAAGGTCCTTTACCCCAAAATTAGGCTCCTGGTAAGTGTAACTGCTTGCTGCTGCCCCCCACCCCTTTGTCTGGTTCTGCCCACAAATGGAAGCATTCCATGCTGGTGGTGACTTAATATGAAGGACAGTCTTTTTTGCTCAATTTTGTGGTATGAAGAAATAGATCATATGAGTTGTTTATCTAGTTCAGCTAAGAAAATAATTATACATTTAAAAACTTAGATGTTAAAAGTATTCTTGGACTAATGCAAATATTATTTCTATGTCCAAAACTTTTCACCACTAATCTTTTCACCCTCTGGGGTACAGCACAACATGTACTTCTGTTCTTGTTGTGCATCATTTCCAGGCTTCCCAGATGTGGTAGGAAGCTTGCCATTGTTTCATCACTTGAATTTAGGTGACTGCTGTGGATAACTTGGGTAAACTTTGGGGTTTGGGGTTTTTCTGACCCTCCATCCTTAGGATTGCTAAATTTTGTTGTGTAACTTAGGAAGAGCAGCCCCTATGGTGTTTCAGGGAGTGTGTGCTGCAGCCAGTACAGTCTGTCAGAGCTTCTTACTGCTACATTTCATGTAGCAGAAAAAGCTTCTGCTGATGAGTACACATACTGAAGATGGAGTCTGGATTTAATCTTGACATTTTCAAGGCTTGCTCATCATAAATTATGCTTCTTGTCAAGTAAATTTAGGAAGCCTTCAGTAAATGTGGTTAAGATTGTTCATGTGCAGTGACCATTTTCCCACTCAAACATGAAGACATAATTTGTTCTCCTATGAGCACTTCTTGTGTATAGTACTTGGGCAACGTCAGTGTTGTATACTGTGGTTGCTTATGTAAGTAATCAGTATGTATTACAGAAGGATAAAGTTCTCCAACTTGCACACCTGTTACTTCCTTAGCAGGAGAAAAGTAAGGTCTGTTTGCATTTTTTATGATGTTAGGTATTAGAAAAGGCTGGGTGCTATCTGGGGTGCGACGAGAGACTTCCAGAGACAGGGATGCTCTTTGGACACATGGTTTATTGCTCGTGGGGACAGCCAACCTGACCAGCTCCGGCTGAAGCGTGGTCCAAGAGAGTGAACTTCCTGTTACAATCCCATTTATTCCCTTCTATGCTGAATACTCTGGTTAGCATCAACCAACCGGTACAGGGTACAAAACCTACGAAATCTACATGCAGCCTATGGGAACTATTACATTACCATACTAAAGCCTTGGCAAACCCACCTTTTTTCCCTATCACCTGGCCGGGCCCAACCCCTTATCTCTTTGTCTGGGGAGCTGTATTGTTTTGTCATCAGGGTCCTGGTCTTCAGATAACCTAATCACTGTCTTCCTGCTTCGCATTCTATAGCTCAAGTTTTGCTTTCAGCTCTATTTCTTCATTCTTAAAATCTTTCACCAGTAAACCATCTCTGCAAGGCCTTCCTTCATCATCCTTCCCAACATTAGGAAACTGATATCCTGAAGCATAAGGATTTCTGACTTTTTTTTCTGTAATCTCAATCAAATTTGAGGTGTGCTCACCAACCATTTACACTGGCATTCTTGAAAGCAATAATGATCAATTATATCTTGTCATAGTTCTGATTATGCATTATGTGGAAGAACTATTTATTTTTTTAGTCTAAAACTTACTGCAGCTAATTTTTAATTAGGGTTATTTTGTATCTTTCTATTATATATGTCCTAAAGAATTTCCTCTGGAACCAGAGTCAGGCTTTTCCCTGGCTGTGCACTTTCTGGACACTCTTAGCTTTGTGAATATAATGCCTTTAAAAGCATTCCTTGTTATTTTGCCTCAGCTCTTTGCACCTCAGTTCCTGTCTAGCCACCATGAATTGTCTTGGGGATTTGTCTCTTTTCCTACTTGTTCATAGGTCTAATTTATAAAAAGGTTATAGACCTATGATATATTCCTTTCTATCTGACTCCTTCTGAGAAACTGTGTTTATACCAGCAAGATGATATTTGTAAAACATTTTCTAGATATAACAAGCAATAGTGAGAAAATATTTTTTGCTAATCCATCTGCATCTTTGCAAAAACTTAATGGGGTAGTTACTTGCTCTTTGCATTTATGGTTTTTGTAATCATGAATTAACCTGCCAGAATATCAAGGACACGCCAAGGTTTTCAGTTCTTTACCAGCATTTTTACTTTTATTTAGGTATTATGTTCCTAAATAACATATTTCTGCTTAATTCAGACAAGGATGTAATTCTATTCCCAGTGAGCATTTATCTTGTGTGAATATAATTGCTAGTCTGGAAGACAAAATAATAATTGAAGGTTTTCTGAACTACTGTAGTAAAATTGCATATAGTTTTAAGTTACTTATTAACCTGAACTGAGGTATTAGCAAACCATGTATATGTTAGTAGACTTCAAAAGGATATATTATAATTAATATATATTCAAGAAAATTAATCTGTTATGTTCAATATATTTGCCCATTTTAAGCTTACAGCACTGTTTTATAATCTAAGATTTCTTAGTAGTCTCTTGTAATATAAATCTTCAAAGGTTTCTTTAAAATTTCAAATAAATTACATGAACCTACTGGGCTCTTTGTCTCCTGTTTTGTTTAACATGCTCAAGAATTTGAGTAGATTAGTGATGCGTGGTTTTGCTTTACAGCAGCTGTGTTCACTTGCCTTTATCATATAACATCCATTGTGGGAGTCTGTTTCTATTTTTAGTTGTCATTTCAACATGCTTTTCTAACAACAAAGTCTGTCTCATGGGTTGACAAATTAGGAGTTATCACTAGTTAATATGTCTTGATCCAAGTAATTTTTTTTATGACACAGCGTCAGTGTAACATGCCACTAGTACTATGGAAATAAAAGCAATTTTTCTGTAGAAAATACCCCAAACAAAAAACGCCAAAATGAAGAGTTAACCAATAAAAACAGAGGAGCAAGAACAAGTCAACAACACATGTAGGTTTTCTGTTGTGGAGTTTTTTCTTTTTTTGCCTCCTTGATCTTGACTGATAAGAGGTATCTGAAAAGTTGAAGATATATGTATGGCTGGAAATCTATATAGAATTATCCAGATGTCAAATGGATCCATCTGGATTTGTGAAGAGCTTCATTGGTTAAGTGTTAGTGAAAGTATGCATGAGGTAACAAATAATTTGTGACTCCTAGTTGTTCTTTTGGTGCATGGTGAAAAAGGAAAGTTCGTGAATGGCTGTGAATTGCTGTTACTGTGAGACTTAGACTCAGCTGGTTTGTGTTCATCGTTGTCTCAGGCTTGTCTAGCCTTTGTTCATACTGTCTTGTTAATGGTGGTTTAGGATACTTGAAGAATACATAATACTATAAGAAGATTCTTTTAAAAATTGGCATCATTTGTATCATGATGGCACTTTCGGAGTAGGGTGGGGCAAACTTATTTTAAAGAAAAGTTGCAGTAGACAAATGTTGTTTTTCTTTTTAATGATGGAATTACCATTTATAGTTTAAGTATTTTACAGAAGGAGTATTCTTCAAATTTAATCTTTGAATGTTGTATCACATGAGGAATGCTTGCCTGCTGTTGCATTACTTGTGAGAACTGTAGCTTCCTTCAGCTTGTGTGACCAAGCATCTGTATTGTTGCTCTGCATCTGAATATTTAACCAACAGATATATTTCTCTTGCCTCAAGAGCTCTTTATGCTTTTTGACATCTAGGAAATGAATCATTGCTTGTGATTCTGGAAAACTCCGTGTGTTTCTTTAGAGACCTGGAAGAATGTTTGTAATCTACACATTTCCGTTTGTGTTGTATGTGAAAAAGGAAATGTATCAATGGAGTCATAGTTGTGCTATTTTCAGAGAGTTTGGTTTCACAGAGCTTTAGTTCAGCTCTTACACCAGGTTATGCTGGCAAATGGGATCCAACCAATGAACAATTTGGTTAAGCCTGCAAACACAGGGCTAGCTTTGTGAGCAAACACTTAGGAGTTAGATAATCCCTGAAAGTCTCTTGGACAAGGCTTTTACCACAGAAATTACATATAAGAGGAGCAAAACTGGTACTTGTGGATAGAAGTTGATGTTTCACATTTCTGTGTGAACCTTTATAAACAACTTTGAATTCCTTTTTACCCTTTTTTATCTTGGTGTAGATTAAATATCTTTATTAAAATATGTTGTATTACCTCATTTACAAACCAAATCAATTTGATGATAATCAAAGAAGAACTTTTCTATATTGTAAATAATGTTCTAACTCTTTGAGGTGTCAAAAAAAGTAGGAATTAATAACCTGATGGTATTATTTGAAAACTAATTAGTCATATCCAAACAACTGTCTTGGCAAAATTTTGCCTGTGGAAAAATGTATTGCAAAGATATAAATCAAGGCGGTTTTATAAAGACGATATTAATGCAACATTGTAGGGTTTTTATTGTAGGACAGGCAGGTCTCAGTGCTTGTTTTGCAGTGATTGCACTGTATTTCAGGGACAGGATTTTTAAATATGCATTAAAAAAATACATTTGCACATAAAATAAATTTTTTTGCAGCACTTTTGCAATGGTGAAAATAAAGAAAAATAGAATGCTTCTCTCTTTCATCTTTTGTTACTGGTAGAACCTCGTGAAATAGGCCATTCTTGATTAATGATGGGTATGATATTGTAAAGGGCTTTGGAGAAATCCCATCTGTTCATCATCAGCTGGGAAGTTAAACTTTTTCATGTATCTTTAAGAAAAAAGAAACATATATATATATCAGAGAAGCAGTGGAAGGAGGAAACAGCTGGCAAAGGTCAGGCTGAACTAGCAACTGAATTTTAGCAATCTATGGAGGGGCAAGGAGTTAGTTCTATTTCCATGCCTTTTGAACTGGTCTGCATATTTTCTTTACTATCTCATAGTTTTAGAAAATAATGGTTTTCTTCTCCTTTTGATTTTTCATTGTGAATTTGGGAGGAGGTAAAAATGATGAAGGAATTAAATTGTACACTTGCATGAAGTAGTAGTGTTAACAATTCATATTTTACAAAATGTTGCTAGCTAGGAGCCAGGCATGGGAGCATCAGACTTACAGTAAATAAAATAAAGAAAGCAACCTGAGTGAGATCTGTCTTAGTTTAGTCTAGACAGTACTTTTCATGCCAAATGTTGTCGATCTCATTTGTGCTTGCCAGAGGTATTCTGGTACATCACATTCTTTCTCTTATCAAGCAAGAGAGCTTTCTTTTGTGTGATGTTAGCTGAAAATTAGTTAGCTGAAAATGTGTCTTCTTTCTCTGTATTGCTCTTGTAACCTTATTAGTATTTATCATATTGTTTGTTTGTTGAAGGTGCAGTTAGACATTTGTTTATCTGCCTGGTGTACGTCAATTATATACCAAGATCATCAAAACTGAGCATAAGTACTTAAGAAAAAGGGTCCAGACAAGTCTTAACATTGGATTTGTGTGATTATTGCAAGCAGGTAACTTGGTGATTTAGATTAGGTGGTTTAGTCCGCATTGAAACCAAAATTAACAACTTGCACATCATGTGGAGGTGTTTCCTTTTAGAGAATAGGATTGATAAAGTTTATGGCTTTCCTGTGTAGTACTGAGTAAGCCACTCTTGGAAAACAAAACTGTCTTAGCAGTAATTTATTAACATTAGTATTTAGTGCAATCTAAATTAAGGAAGCAAATTGTAATACCTGAGAAGGAAGAAAAAGGCAACTTTTGTAAATTCTAGTGGTTAAGCTTTCAGCCTCCAACATACGGTGTTCATATTTTTGGTGAGGCATGGTGTGTTGTTGGGTTTTTTAAATTATTTTTTAAAATTTTTATTATAATTTCAAGTGTTATGATGGACTTTTGTAGGCTGACAGTTGGGCTTCAGTGTGGCTGGATGTGTGGCAAGATAAAGGAAAATAAAAATAAAAGGACCTAATACTAACAAACAAGGGAGGGCTTGTTGAACATGTGAAGATTGAGGCAGCCTCGGCTACAGTGACCAGGACACTTTGCAACTCGGTATCTTACATGAAGGAAGAGGGGCAGCAATTCGATTGCAACCTTGGCCTTCCAGAGAGCTAACTGTAGCTTATTCAGGGACTTTTTTTTAAACAAATATCATTGGAATGTGCCTTCATGGAAGAAGGATCTAAGACAGCTGGTCAATATTCAAGGATTCTTTTTGGGGGGCATCCTAATACACAAGAAATTGAGCAAAGTGGGTACGAGACCTGCATGGATGAACAGGGAACTCCCAAGCACAAGTGAGAGATACACAGGAGAAGGAAGCAGGGACAGAACACTTAAAACATAAATAGAGGTGTTGTCAGAGTATGCAGAAATGCAACAAGGAAGGCTGAGGCCCATCTGGAATTAAAAACCTGGCCAAGGATATCAAGTACAGGAAGCAAAGACATAAATAACAAATAGGAAATTAAGGAAGATGTGGGCCTGTTTTTAAATTAAGTGGGGACTCTGGTAAGAGAGAATGCAAAGAAAGCAGAATGACTGAATGCCTTCAGTCCATTAGTCTTCACTGACAAGACCAGCCCTTAGGAATCTCTGACCTGGGACACCAGGGAAAAGGAATGGTGGAAGGAAGACTTCCACTTTGTCAAGGAGGATTGGGTTAAAGTTCACCTAGGCAAACTTGACATCCACCAGTCAACTGTAGCCTCACCTCAATCTCTGGAAACGTAATGGAGTGCCTTGTTCTGGAAGCCATCTTTAAGTATGTGGAAGAGCAGAAAGTGACCAGGAGTAGTCAGCGTGGATTCCCTAAAGGTAAGTCATGCTCAACCAACCCAATTGTCTTCTACAGTGACAAAACTACCTGGATAGATGAGGGGAGAGCAGTGAATATTTTCTACCTGGACTTCACCAAGCCCTTCGACACGGTCTCTCACAACATCCTCATAGGCAAACGTGGGCGGTGCAGACTGGGGGAGTGGACACTGAGGTGGTTTGAGAGCTGGCTGAATGGTAGAACACTTGACCAGGTCCCATATTGTTCACTCATTCATCAGTGAGTTGGATGAAGGGGCAGATGCCTCCTCAGCAAGTTCATTGACGACACAAAACTGGGAAGAGCGGCTGATAGCCCAGAGTGCTGTGCAGAAGGATCCTGACAGGCTGGAGGATGGGCAGACGACTGTCTGAAGTTCAAAGGCAAATGAAGGGTCCTGTACCAGCACAGGCTGGGTTCTGACCTGCTGGAAAGCAGCTCTGTGGAGAAGGACCTGGAGGTCCTGGTGAACAACAAGCCATCCATGAGCCAGCAGTGTGTCCTTGTGGCCAAGAAGGCCAATGGAATCCTGGGGTGCATTAGGAAGGACATTGCCAGCAGGTCATGGGAGGTGATCCTGCCCCTCTGCCCAGCTCTGGTGAGGCACATCTGGAGTGCTGAGTCCAGTTCTGAGCTCCTGAGGACAAGAGAGGTGTGGAGCTCTGGGAGCGGGTTTGAGCAGAGGGCAGGAAAGGTAATTAGGGGACTGCTAATCAGAGATCATTAGGAGGACCCTGCTTGAGCAGAGGTTGACCCCACCAGTGGTCCTTTCTAACCTTAACCATTCTGGGATTCTGTAATGCTTTACAACTGATAATAACCTTAACAGAAAACACTCAGCCAGTTAAATGGCAGCATCTGTATCTAGTATTTTGATCTCTGTTGTCAGGTCCTACTTCTGCATTCAGTATAGACACTCTTTTATGTCCAAAAGCAGAAATGGATGTCCTTATGCCTAGGCATCAAATGGGGTCCATTGTGCAGGAGTGAAGGCAGTGATTCTTCAAATAAATGAAATTCATACATAAGTAGTACTGAAGGCAACAACTTCAGCTTTATCTCAGGCTGAGGGTTTCCTGTTCATGCTTCTTATCAGACTGTGTTGAATTCCAAGCCTCCTCCAATACCAGTGAAGGGTCTCTTTTGATCTTCTAGTAGGACCCCTAAAGACAACATAGAAAATACAATATTATCTCTTTGTCTGGCAAAAGGACTTCTACTGAATGTAATGAGACTGTGTAAGTACTGTATTAGGAATACTGACTTGGAGACAGCCTGAGCAGTGATGTTTCTGTTCTACATAGGAGGCTTAGAATGTCACTATTAATGAATGCTCTGGTTAACTTGGATCAGTTTGAGAAAAAGAGCATCTGTGTAGGACAAAAACCCATTGTTTGCTCTAACCACAAATCCATTGGCTACAGCAGTTACTAAGCATCTTGAATAACATGACCAAGGAGTTAGGCATTGCTTTGGAGATAGGGGCTGGCTCAGGATCCACATGTCAGAAAACAATGCAGTAGTCATCTGAGTTCTTAGCTGAAACTCTGCAGTCTCACCTCTGTGGGGAAGTGCTGCTCAGCTGTCCTTTATAATGTAGGGTTCATGATTTATTCTCAGAGGACAGTTAGTTACCCTGCAGAGCTGTGGCCATGAGGGATGGTTGTTTCAAATCCCATAACTTCTTTTCACGTTTTTCCATTTTTGAAGACCGAACTAGTTACAGAGCCTCAGCTGAGAATGAAGTAAGGGGGGCTTACCACATACAGAGCATCCCACTCTGTATGCCTTCATTTGAGCAAAGGACAATGTAGCCACTGTTATCAGGTCAGTAATTGATTCTACTCTCCATGGAGTGTGTGTCTTTACAGTCTGATCTGCACTAGCTATGACTGCTTGAGGGCATCCTATTAGTAGGCTTGTTACTTGAAAGTGTGTTATTATTTGCTAGGTGGTGGGATTCTTCAGCCTTGGGGCCCCAAAGCAGCTTGCAGTGTCATTGCATGTAGCTAAGAGCTGCCCAGTCTGCTGCTTTATCAATTGCTTGAAGAGTGGAGGCCAGTTTGTTAGTGAAGAAATTATTCCTACTGCTAATAGTCACTAAACAACCATGGGATTTTTAATAGGGAGAGGAGGGAATTGCTCCTGAAAGTTGGTAAGGACTTGTGCAGTGAGAAGCTGAGGTCACAGGGAGGAATCAAATCATATGAGTCAGGATTATTAGTGAGGGAATCCTGAGCTTGAAGCAATCTTCTGGTTTAGCAGGAAGTGAAAATGGTTTTGTTGGGAAGGGAGGCCATATGGTTATGGGACATTTGTCAGAGATGTTCAATAGTGCAGGCAAAGAGAAAGTGGCTGGGCAAAGTAATGCAACTCTGGGACACAAACCTTGTGATTAGGTGGGAAACAGTCTGAAAAAGGGGAAGAGGAGCAGTGCTTTGCTCTTTGGCTAGAGGGATATGGTGAAGAAGGAAATTATTTCTGGGAACAGAAGAGGAAAGTCAGCTTGATGTACCTTGTATGGAATGAGAGTTTTAAGAAATGGAATAAGGTTTGAATACATCACTTCTTCTCTGACCTGTCTGGAAAGCTCTGTGTGTTAACAAATTTGAGCTGCAACTCATTTTGATCAGTTTGATTTGCTCTTCCCTGTTCCTCCCTGTTTTCTGAGCTGTCCATGATATTTCTCTTGCCATATCAAAAAGAAAGATATATAATCCCTGTAGTCTTTCTTTCTTTTCAGTTTATTGAGCTGACAAGACAGTGAGGGTGCTAAATGCTTGGAAAATTAGGTGCTTACTTGGAAGGTAGTACGTTTCCCAAACTCTATTTTGAGAATTTGGAGTACAGTTGAACCAATCTCCAGTATTTTTACAAGTGGTTTCTGAATCTAATTTATTAATTCTTGCATTGTTCTGTCTTTTCTATCTCTTTCCAAAACAGGATGATACCTCTTTCATCTCAGACATTAATGATGAATCTTCATCATGGCCAAACACAGGAATATGTGATTAAGCCCAAATATTATCCAGTAAAAAAAGTGATTTCAGGAGAGCAGTCCACTGAGGGCTCATTACCGCTGAGACTGGGCCAGGATCAGCCTGCATCACCTCTGCGATGTGAGTACAACCACAAAAAGCATATTTCCTTCTCTCCCCCTACAAAGACCCCTCTCCCCATTTTTTTAAGAGCTTGAAATTTTCTGCAGTAGCACTTGAAGACAGAGAAAGAATTCTCATGTGTAGTTGTTTTAACCTTAGATTAGCAAATGCTCCAATATTCTGCATTTTGTGGAAAAACAAAACAGATTGGAATAGACACATATATGAGTGGAGTCAGTGTCAGTATGATGGATACCTTTTTGGAAAGCTGGAGTTCAGGACTGTGGTCTCATTGGTGACTATTTTTCTCTATATTTAATTTATTACGTGTTTATGAACTTCTGCACAGTATGGAGGCTGCCTGAGAGTTTCTGCTTCATATTTATAAAAAAAAGATTGTGTAGGTGCCCAACTTGTGGCCTTGGCTCATGCCCCATTGTGTGCAGAGCTTGAGGACAAGTTTTGGCTTAGAAGATTAAGAGCTTGATGAATTATGGGTTAGGTATTACAGAATGTCTGCTGGCTTGATTTGGAGAAAAGTTCCTGCAGCTGAATAATGGACTGATTAACCTTGAGACCTTAAGGTACTTGCAGTCAGACAGACAGACTTCCTTTGCTGTAGCACAAAGAATTATGTTCTGCTGAGGTTTTAGCGAAGAGCCTTTCCTTCTAAATCTTCAACTAGAATTCCTTTGTGTATATTTGCATTTCTGCATTGCACATTTTATGGTCTGTCCATTTACACTTAAATACAACTCTCTGCTTGCTTTTCCTTGAGTATAAGTTTGTTGATGGTAAATGAGACTATTGGCTGTAATGGGAAGAGCAGTGGGCAGCTGGAGGTCTTTCAATTAATGTTTTCACAGTGGTGAAGTTTGCTTCTTGCAAAGCACCATCTCCCTTTCTCAGAAGTTTCAGAAAGATTGATTTTTTTTTTCAAGTCATGCTGCCAACATCAAGCAGTAGTCTCTCTTGTAAATAAGATAATACTGCTTTTTTCCAGTCAGCAGTGGTTTTCCTTCAAATAAAATATTAATGGCCACCGGGATTAGATTGTGTCCATCTCTTACAACTCTTACTAGTCAAAGAGTATACAAATTCCAAGTTGTATAGTTCTCCAGTATCTGGAGTGACTGTTCCAGGTTTGATTCTGAAAAAAAAAAAAAATCTTTCATTTGCCTCCATTTTTCAGTCTGTTTAAGTCATTCTACCTTTGATACACTCAGTGTTACTCACAAATATCAAGCTGCCACTAAATGAATGGATTCTGTGAGTTTTGGTTTTTTTTTCTTCTATGGTAGCATAAGGAGATGACTCTATGCAGCTGTATGACAAAGGAGCCAGTGCTTCTAGCTCTTTCTAGCTTATTTTGAGCCCCACTGTTACTTACAGTGCTCTGAGGGTCATGACTAGAAGAAGGAAAACCAGGAGCTGAAGACAGGAGTGTTTTTTTATCAAAATCTAAGAAGCCCCGTAGTGAGAAGCGCATTAGTAAAACATTAAAGCCTTCTTGAAAAGCTTGAGATCCTAAAACAGTGAGAGGACAAGTAGTAAGAAGAATTTCTATGGCCTGATAAGGTCAGCCATGACTAAGTGTTGACTCAAAGGTAAAATGCAAGCTATTTGGATGGTGTCAAAATTTCTGATTCTGAGCTCTCCGTCAGCCTAAAAACCAAAACAATTACCTGTTTTGCTTGTTTTCTATATCTGTGAGGTGGGAGTAGGTGACAGCAACTTCTGATGAAGCAGTTGAGATATCTGCTAGTACAGAGTGCAGTTCAAGCTGTATGTTGTTAGGCTGGGATTATGTATTCCCAGCCTGAACAGGAGACCTACAACTTGGCCAGCCATGCCTGTTTGGGTTTTCTGGTTTCTGGAGGTGCTGGAATGAACTTGGAGATTAGATGCTTTTTTCATAAAAATTGAGTTCTAAACTTCAGCTGTCAGTATTTTAATGTTAGGGATGTTTGAATTAACTATGGTGAGGTAAGATTAGGATGTGAAACTTCACGTCAGGTGTTCTGTGATAACCATGAATATGCAGTTCCTACTCCTGTCTTGACCAGAGATGGACTGTGTGAATTAGTTCATGCTTATGGTGGGTGTTCATTGTTTAGTTAACTTATAAGAGTGGCTGGTGATCTCATGGTATTTTGTTATTGCTCTTAAGTGTATAATCCTATTTAATGGGACAGCTTCTTACTTCACTGAGCAAAGGGATTGGTAATGGCCATGTGGAGGTACTTGAAAAGGAAGAGGGGAAAAGGCAATAAAGTTAGTACTGAATGCCTCACAACCTTTTTTTTTTTTATGGTAACCTTAAATTATATTTTTTTAGAGATGAAAAGAAATAGTAGCCAGGTAATACTTCGTAGCATTGCTCAAGAGTTCATAGCTCTCAATTAACACGGAGTGTAAAGCTACTCCTTCTGTTGTGTTTTTATGAACATTTCTATGCATTTTACTTCAAAATATTAACAGTGTGCCAGAGACTGGCAATTGTGAAAAATGTACCCCATAGAATAAATTTACTTCTCAAGCTGTAGCTGCAGTTTTGGTTTTGATTGGTTTTGATTTTTCTGGACTTCTATGGATGGTCTCAATCCAGTGATATAAAATGGGTAGTCTTGAAACTGGAGCAAGTGTCAGTCTTTTGTTACGTTTAGAGACAGGTCTGTCCTGGCAGAAACAAATGAGATGTGGGGTGCTGGTACACTGGGAAGAAAACTGCCAAACATGACCAGGTGCTTCTGAGCATCTTCTGATTTATAGGAAGTCAGTCATGTTTAAATGCCCCATCACAGTGTTGTCAGATGAGCTTCTGGAGATACTGGGGTAAAAAACATTAAAGGTAAGTCACATTAAACTTTTTTCAATTAAAATTAATGGCAGCAGCTAGAAAATTCTATTTGTAACCTGGTAGTCCATAAAACAGTGGGAAGATGTTTTTAGTAATTCAGGTACATGTACCTCAGATATTTCCCACTAGTCCCTTAATGGCACTGGTAAATAGTAAACACTTGTCATCTGAGCATGAATCCTCTAAATATCAGTGCTTATCTCCCTGGATTTATTAATGCAATGCTGAAGAAAATTAGTTAAAGGAATTCTGTGCTCTTTCTATCAGTCTAAAATGTATATGATAATAAAGAAATTCTAAATGTAGTCATTCTGGAATTCCTTTCAGCACAGTTATTGTGAGAACTGCTTATTACACCAGTAAGAGGCTAGGTAGTTCTCAATTTCATTCTAACCCCTTCTGGTTGCTATATAGTTCTTCAGAAAATGCACTTAAATACACACTTCATTTTCCAGCCTGACATGTCTGAGGGCCAGTGTTTAGTGGCATTGTGCATTTTGCCCATTGAACTGAAAACAGTGAAATTTCTGCTTCTGAAATCAGTTGTATGGTGTTGTCTGCAGGTGTAGGACCATTTTGTACACTCTCTCACCAGGGTACAGCTCCTTATAAGTACAATGATGACACCACTACTTCCCTGTTTTAGAGACATGTTGAGAAGATGTAGTGATTAGTGACAGAGGTGACCACAGAATGCACTGAAAGCAGAAGAAAAACTCAGGAGTACTTTACCTACTACTGCAATGGTATTATGGGAAGTAAATAAGGCATGTGTTTCTATAATGAAGTTATCCCAAGGAAGAAGTGAGGATAAGAAAGAAAATGAGACTCATCTCTCTATTCAGGAAGACAATGTGAGAAATATGTGAATTTTGCAATTGAAGTTACATGTTAAGTTGATAAAATTAAGTACTGTGGAAAACTACTTTCTTTTAGGTAAATTGGGTTGTTTTGGTCTTCACCAAAATTCTTTATAAAGTTCGCTAAGAAGAGCTTGTCTCTATTTTAGGTGGTAAATTAAAACATCTTGAATTTAAGCAGTAAAGAGTACATGAGATTTAGTGCATTTGGCCTTGCAGCATCCTACTGTGGCTTAGTTGTACATGTTGTGGCTGGAAGTTGGACAAATATGCCTGTATGGCTTTTGGGCTTCTAGGATCTGCTCATGGTTCTGTGGACAACTCTTAAATTCTTGTGTAAGGATGAAGCTGAAACAATAGGAATGTTGTGTAACTCCTCTAACTGTGGATAGATTATAGTGCATCATATTTTACGTAAATTTATACACATGAAGTAAGCTTAATGTGGAAGAAAATGTCCCAACACTTGGAGTTGTGATGTGCGGAGTACTCTCTTCCAAACTTGGCATAACGAGAGCCTTCCTGTATTGGCAGCACCATACACTGGTAACTTAGTGAAGCTCCTCTGTAAGTTAATAGGTGATTACATATGCTGCCTTCACTGATGACTTCATAGGTTGGTTTGAGCAAATCCCAGGTGTCACTTTGAAATTCCAATTTTAACTATTTTTGTGGAATTGGACCGTTCTGACTTCATTAAATGACACTTACTTCATAATAATAGTATTTCCCCACCAGGAACTATGGGTAAACAGCTGCAAAAGGCATAAATATTTTACTGCTTAAAAAAGTGCACACAGATATGACATGTGTTGCATATAAATGCATCTGTAAGATTT
This sequence comes from Dicaeum eximium, assembly GCA_013396995.1. Lineage (NCBI taxonomy): Eukaryota > Metazoa > Chordata > Aves > Passeriformes > Dicaeidae > Dicaeum > Dicaeum eximium. The sequence goes on along the minus strand of VWZP01004822.1, from coordinate 1,122,396 downwards.
ATTGACATACCTATTGACATATCTAATATTTTATTTATCTAATATTTAAGTTCAGACTTTGGAGGAAAAACTCCCTCTGGTCTTCACTGGGTCAGATACTTTTTCCATCATTCTTGATACTGCTTTGTGGAACTGCCCTTCATGAACAGCAAATTAATTCTCTCACTGGCTTGTCTTAACTAGATGATTTCATTGTGATCCATGTAACTTGTGCCTGTCAGTGTGTTTGTGGATATACAAGTTAAACAGTGGTAATGTTCCCAACAAGAAGTTTTGGGAAATTTGGAGATAAGGCTACTCTCTGAACAAGGTATAGCCAGCAGAATGAGGTGAGTGAAACCAGAATGAACACTTAGAAGACTAACATTAAGAAATAACTGAACAATTACAACGTAATCTATTTGGAGGTAATGTAGAGTCAAGTTTGCTTCAGTCACTCATGGCAGCTGACATTTGTGTATTGCTCCTAAAATTGTACATAGCCAATGGCAAGGGAATGGGGTAAGTGGATAAATGTTGGGGACTTGTCTGTTTTGTTTTCTCCTATGCATGTGTGTTCAAAGTCGGTGCTCTCATTCCAGAGGCAGAAGGGATTTTTCAGAGACAAGCTAAAAAGTTTAAGAAATTTTGTTGCTATCAGCATCAGGGTCAAACAGCACTGGGGCTTTTTTAAAGGACAATTTTAGTCTGAAGCATCCTTTTCCTTTCTGCCATTTTAAGAGCATTGTTCTTCCTGCTATTGAACAGTATGGCAATTTGTAAAAGCCATTTAAAGTTTACTTTTGATTCCAGCAGGACTTGGAAACAACAGGCTAAATTCTAGGTATAAATTGAGTTACCTAGATTCACTTAATACAGCTAACACTAGCAAACCAAGCAGCACATTTATTTTTGCTTTTGCCTCAAAAAATGGAGTGACCAATTCTGAAAGAAGAACTAACAAATGAATGCAGTTTATTTAGCAATTATAAAAGACTATGGAGTTCTCTGAAAACCTTGGAGACAGAATAGCTCTGTATAAATACAAACTATTTCACTCAATAGACTATTGCTGTAGGCATTCTAACAATACCCTTGCTAAGCTGTCTTTGTGACTGTTTGTGTGTCCATAAAGGGCTCACAATTGAGGAGGCCAGAAAATCAGCACCCCCCCCCAAAATGCACTGTATTTTTCTCTTTGGACTCTGAAAAGATTTTATGGCCCTGAGGTCACCAGAAAATAAATGTCTGCCTGACAGGCAAAGGCTGTTGGTGCTTTTATAGAAACTATTCAAAATGTTGCATTCACCCAAAAATGAATTCTCATCTCCATGCTTTAAAATATGGAGACAGAGACTGATATACAGCAGAATGAGGAAGAATGTTGGAAAAACAGATTGGTGATCTGGCAAACAATTAAAATCAGTTCAAAGCATGTAATTGCTGGTGGAAAACACAGACTGAGACAAACGCATCTCAACTTCTGCAATGAAAGAGTATTGGCTCCAAAACCAAAAATTTCTCAAGAAGAAAAGGCTTTCCAGAAAATTCTGTAGGGGAAAGCCTTTATGATGTTTAAGAAATGTTAATTTAGGTGGATATGGAGACCTATTGAACCCACACAATTAAACATGAAAAGTCTTTTAGCCTGGCTAACTCCAGAGTTGCTGTGATACAAGTCTTTGATATCAAGAATTGATTCTGATTGTTGCAAGTAGCTGTGTCTGGTTTTCTTCATAGGAGATGTGCTCTTCTGTCAGTGCCATTGCCTATGCCAAAAAGAATGAACAAATGTTGACAGAGAAATTACTGTAAGAAGGTTCATACCCTGTGAAGCTGAGATTTCAGAATTAGTGACATCCTTATGTCTGTTGTCATTTTTTCCCTCTTCAGAAAATTAGGGAAAAAAAGAGATCTTGGCTTCATGTACTGCTGAGAGAGAAGATGTTTAATGGTGATTCAGCATGCAGAGGCGGCTGTATTAATTTATAACTGAATTCCATTATGTCCTGTCCTTTGTCACTGTTTACAGTTTGTTGACTTCCTTAGTGCTTTTTGGTTCTTTCCCTTCAGGAAATGAAATGTCAAGTGGATATACTTTAGTAAGTAATATTAATTTAATTTTTATTCCCTGTTCTTCCTAGGAATTATAAACATTGACTCTCGCAATTTAGACTTTTTTTCTCATTTGAGGGAGTTGCATAGGTTGGGAGGGAGAAACTCTCAGGAATTTATTTTCTTAAGAAGTTATTTATTTTCTTGAGAAATGCTCTTCCAACTTGAGACTTGTAGTACTATTGTCTAATATTTGTATTATTGTGAAAGAAGCCGAAATAATAAACTTAGGCAAAAGGCATAATTTCAGAGTACATAATTTCAGGTGGGAATGAGTCTCAATCCCAGTGTATAAAGACGAAATTCAGATCTTCTTGTGAAACAGTCCTGTTGATGAAGTGGACAGTGGCATAATATTTAGCTGGTAATACTAAAGCTCCTGTATGGCTGTAAGTTTGTGTGTAAAGATGTTGATTTCATTATCAGAGTGTGCATTGCAGCAGCTTTCATCATTTCTTGTGGTGGGCTGTAGAGTTACTGCTGCTTTATTACCACCAAGATGAGGATTGTATAGAATTACTCTGTGCCTTAGATGTATGTCTGTGTCCAAATGTAGCTTTTGGGCCTTTGTTACCATATCACTCAAGTGAAAGCCAGATATGCTTAGGTACCTGAGAAGCTGGATAATTTGAATGGAAGCTTAAAAAGGCTTGTTCACCTGAATGCTGTGCTTACTGCTGGAGTAGTATCCAGCCCTAAACCTGAAGAACTGATGTGAACTCAAGGCTGAGACTCCTGAAGAGCTTGAAGTTCTGTTTCAGAACAAGTACTTCACTCAGGGAAAGACAGCCCCTCTGGGTGCTAATATTTTGCATAATTCATATTTGAAATTGCAGTTGAAGCACTTGACTGCCTACCTAACCTTAAAGTACAGTCAGCTGAACTCTCCTGCAGGATTAAGCTTCCAAGGATGCTATAGCAGTCCTAGTGGTGTCTGGGATGCAGCTGTAGTGAAGTCACATAGTTCTTCAAAAGAAAAGTGTTTGAGCCCTAAACTAAGTAGTCTTGAACTAAGGATTTGAACTAAGCAGTTTTAGGTCATCAGCATTTGCTTTTGAATGGGTTGGGGACGCTCCCATTCCGTGTGCTCCTTGCTCCGTGCAATTAATTTCTCTCATCCCTTGGAAAGGAGACCTAGGACTGACAAGCAGTGTAACTCAAGGCTAAAATTGAGCTCTTTATCATCATAACCATTTGTGGACCTAGTTTAAATATAATTTATTTAAACCAAATAAATACAGTACAGATGAAAAGAATTATTGCCCAATAAGTTTATTGAAATGAGTTGAGGCCATTCCATCAGACATCAAACCACACTGCATTCCCTAATTTATTTGGGTTGGTACCTTTTTCTGGATCACTCCCAACTATGTGAAGGGAAATGATAGTTATGCTTCTCATTACCAGGGAGAATGGCTGTAGTTTAAGATAGGATGTTCATTGCCTGAGGATTGTATATAAAGAATCTTTGTAGTGGTCAAAAAGACAGGGAAGACAAAAGGTGATTCATCAAATCTGCTGGCAGAGATCTCAGATTTCAAATCTATGCATGATTTGTATATTATGGGTTTCCAGAGGAGAAATTGAATGTAATTTCTTTGAATTCCTCTTTTGCTCTAAAAAGGCTGTGTCAGTGAGAGAATTTGTCAGAAGAGTGCTTGTGGCATGTAAACACAGTGAGGTCTTTCTAAACAATCTCAGCACTTGTGCCTGCATATGCTCCTTTGGTACTTTTAAGTGAAGTCATCCGTAGAAAACACAAAAAACCTGTGTTGCATATAGTAGAGAGCTTTTTGGAATTTGTCAAAGTTAATAGAGAAAACCTACTTCAATGGAACAAGTGTTGCTGTAGCAAATGACTTCAAACAGTACGCTGTTCACACTCATCTCTATTTTAAACTGAGATGGAGATAATTAAGAGTGGGTCACTTGCCTCTCCTAGAATAGACTACTAAACATTTTAGTGTGTTTTGGAGGATGGTGGAGGTGGTGATGAGGCAGACAGTAGAATTCTCTGTTGTATTCCTTAACAGGGAGCAAGGAAGAGATTGTATCCTTGTGACAATCAGGAAGGAAAAAGACTTTTCTGATTGTTTTCTTCTCAGTTACCTTCTTCCTTCCTGGAAGTTTCCCACCTGATGCTTCCTGGAAGCATCAAATTTTCTGAATTATTTCTTTCACTGTTGCCAAGCATGCTTAAGAAGCAGGCAGGGCTTAAAAAGAGGGTAGAGAAACAAGGGTGAGATAGAAGCACAAAGTCTGAGAGCTCTGTTCTTACTGCAGGGAGAAGATTGTGGTAGGAGCTTCTGAGCAAGACAGAAGGAGGAAATGAGGTGAAGATGTAGAGCCATGGCTAATCAGAAATAGGTATCTAGAGAAGTGTGTGTAATAGCAACAGTGGCAATAAGAATGGCAACAAAAATATCAGTGCTTATCCCTCTCCAGTTACTGTCATGTTAGGTAGTTAGATCGTGTTTTGCTTTTTTGGAAGACTTTGAGTTTGCATCAAGACAGTAGAACTGAGTACTTGAAAAGTGATTAAATATCAAAAGTTAAGCTGTATTAACTAATGAAATACATATAACATACAAATGCAGCAAAAATATGAAGTACAGAAATAACAAAAAGTAGGAGTGCTAAATTAATTACATTTCAATAATGTGTTCCTATAGCTGTCTAGACATGTTAAATCAAATACAGCTTGCCATACTGTCATCTTGTTCAAAATGTTTGACTGGGTGGATGTGCACACATACCTCACCTCATGCACAGCTGGGGTGTACTTTTAAGCATTAGAGAAGGCGTTGGATCTTGGTTGAAATAAATCTGGATCATCTTACTCTTAATTTCATTGGCATGTCTAATTCCTACCAATGCTTGTGAGGTGTACTAGGGAACAGTAACCAAGTGTCTGGAAAGAGCAAAGGTAGGCATTGTATATTGAAGCCAAAAATCAAATTACTCAACAGCTGTGCCTTGCCTTTATTTAATCTATGTAGTTCTCAGACTTGTTTGTGCTTGTGACTGTTACAGAAAGATTAAGACACATATTCTGCATGATTTTTAGATGGGCAAAGTTTGAATGCAGATGATTTTACTCCTGTGCTCAGAGCAGGGTAAGGGTTAACTTCAGTCTTGCTAAAGTTGTGCAAGGGATGTTCTATATTTGTTGTACTGGGATGATATCTGTATCAACAGATCAGAAAGGGATTTGGGAGATGTGTGCCCCTTTGGCCTAGACTGAAGATTGGTTCTGGGTATGAAGTATCAGTTAGTGAGTGCACTGTTGGGAGACAAATTAAAATCATAGAAGCATTTTATGTGAAGCTGTGTTAAGTAATTCTGCTGCTCTCCCCACCATTGATCAGACCTCAGCTGCTGTGCAGTGTGGTTTTGGACAAGGCTTGTGAAGAACGATGAGGACCGAGTGACTGGTACCAGAAAGAAAACAAAAAAGATGTAGATCTGCAAAATACAGGTTGTGAGAATGAGTGTTTAGATGGTTTTGGTCTGATCAAAATGAGACTGAGGGAGATTGATGGCAGTGGACTTCAAGTATGTTAGAAAATGATCCACAGAGGAAAAATATTTTGTTAAAGTTTGCTGTAGATAAAGCAGGGCAATAGTTTGCTTGAGTTGCTACAGGTGAAATGGGTTTAGGTATTAGGAATACCTTTATAATAAGACAGGCTGAAGTGCCAGAATAAATTCTTTGGGGAGACTGTGGAATCTGCATAATAGAAGGAGTTTGAGGATAGTCTGGACAAACCTTTCGTTTGATGTTGCTGTTTTATCCTGGGAAAATGAAGATAGAGGAGATTAAGTGATCTCTCAGAATTTCTTTCAGCCCTTTCTGTGCCTTTTAAAACCTGTATTTCTCTCAATGTGTAATCAAAAATTTAGGCAAGATCTGTATGTCAATATAGTGTGTCTTTATATTTTTGTTTTGTTCTTTCTTCTTGTTTTTCTTTTTTTTTTTTCCTTCCTTCTTTAGTTCCTAGCAGTATAAATCTTCTAGATGATACTATTTCTAAGTTGCATGACTGCTAAGTTCAACTTATGATCTTTGGGAACTAGGTTTTTGTAGGTTGCTTGGGTTTTTTTCTTTTGTTTTGAATTGATGACTAAGTGGTGGCAAGACAGAGCTTCCTCGTATATTGTCAAAAGTGTAAAAAGGTCATTTGACAATAGTCCTAAGAGCTTCACTATCTTACTTGTGTGGATGATTTTTACATCATGTCATCTTTCCTTTTAGCTGAACAAGCATATCTAGTGTAAGGACTAAATCAGGTGGTCGGGTGAAATAACTGGGAGACACCTTTTTTAGGAAATAAGTAATTTCCTTCTGCTTATTTTGTTTTTTTTGGGGGGGGGTTTGTTTGTTTGTTTGGGGGGGGTTGTTTTGTTTTGTTTTTTGGTTTTTTGTGTGTCAGCATTTAGCTAAGACAAAAGAAGGTGTTGGTCATCTAAGACTTGAAAATGTTGAATCTCTTAGCTGTTTAAAAGCTAATTGGGTTTGATTTTAGAAGATTTAATTTTAAATGCTCTCCTCATGCATCATGGTTATACTTTGAAAATGTGGAATAGCCTGAAATAATCGATTCTCACTTGGAAGAGAGTGTAATTTTAAAATAGAATCTTCAGGTCTGATGACACACTGTGTAGATAAACATATGAAAACGTACTGGGATCAGTGCAGAAGTAGAATGTAATGAAAAGACAGTAGTGTACATGATTACTGGAGGTAGTGATGGGATGTCTATAGTTCTGCTAGTTGTTTCCTGAGGAGATTTGCCTCAGGATATTTGTCATAAGTGAAGGCATTGAAAAAACCCAAAAAACAAAACAATGAGAACAGCAGGAACCCCCGCCTCCCCAAACTGGCCTCTTAAAATAGTTTTAGAAATTTGTGTGCAAGGAATATAGGAGATGTGTGCATAAGCTACACTATGTACCAGTGTACTCAGCTGATAGAAGCCACTGTTTGTGATTTTTTTAAATTGTGAATCCTTTTGGTTAGATCACTGTGAAGCACACAACAATCAGATGAATAACATCAATGTTTTTGACACATTAAAATATTTTATTCTCTTTCCCCCCTGACCTATGTAGTTGTCTATTTAACTGAATACCAGTCCTGCTTTCACTGGTGTTGCTAGCCCATTGTCTTCCCACAAAACAGGGACATACCACAAATCATCTGAGCTGCACTGCAGCTATTGAATACTGTCAGAATGTTGGAGCTTTGAGATCAGCCATAAACCCAAGGAAAAGAAGTGTTTATAGAAATTCTTCCAGGAAGAAACAAAGCCTGAGTTGCATTACACAGCAACTCAGGAGGTTGAGGAGGAATCCTTCCCCTTATATAATCCTTTCCAGGCATGGCTGTGTAAGCTCTTCTGACCAGCTGGACATAAAACCTGCCACCTGCCCTGTCTTAACTACTTCACCTTTTTTGCTAATACAGGGGAGAAAAAATTGTCATAATGGATAGTGGGGGCAGGAAGGGTTCTAGTAAGAAATCCTTTTGCTTATATTTTCCATTTCTCCTACAGTTGTTGCTAAATCATAAATTTATCACAGCAGGGGTTTGCTGTGTTCATGATATTATATCATAGTGACTTACGGAGATGGAAAAAAAATCACCTACATACCGTGCCAACTTTCAACTAAAAATCTCATCACTTTACTCAGACATCTTTTTTTTTTTTTTTTAAATCTGGCTCAAGAGTTTTACAGATTTTGGAAATTATGGGTACATTCTTCCACTGGTCTCTTTTGACAAATGTATCACAGAGTTCTTAAGTGTAAGTGAGCCTGGATTAGGAGGCAGGATGATGGCGCTGTTGGCTGAATCTCATTGTGAATTTGCTATCTAGCTGAGGGATGAAGCTTTATCCATTATTAGTCATCTTGATTGTCCTGCCTTTATTAAAACAAAAATCTGAGTCTGTCTCTAGTTTGGTCATTTTTTTTCAGTAATTTTGCTATTTATTTGGTGTTTGCATCTTCTACTTTTTTTCATTAGGCTGGTTGGTTTATCTGGTCTCATATTTGTATTTCTTCAGTCTGCTGTTATACTTAGGAGCATAGTGAGGTGTTTCATTTCCATATGTTTAAAATTGGTCTAGAAGAGTTTGATATACTTCTGTCTATATATATATTAAAAAAAAAAATTATTCCAGGTGTGGTGTTGTAGCACTATCAATTTATTTCCAAAAATGTGTTTGAGGTGATCTAAGTTGCAGATTTTGTCGTGCTTATGTCACAGTGGCATCATCAGTAGACGTTCTGGAGTCTGAAGAAAGTACTCACTATACTTCCTTAAAAATATACTGTCCTTAATATGAGCTAGTCTAAAGTCAAAAGAGGTCAAGGCTGTAGCATTACCAGTCCTTTCCTAGCATGAAATTGTGGGGTTTACCATTAATACTGTAAAATCAGCTAACAGGTATTGAAGGATAGTTTCTAATTTAGAATTGAATTTTCCTCTTTGGAGAAGAGAAGGGGAAAAATATCTGAGAATTTGCTTTATAGCAAAATGACTATCAGGCTGCTACATAAACACATCATGTGATGGTTCACCAACCAGCTGACAGGGCAAGCACAAAGGGTTGTAGTAAATGAGGTTACATCAGGCTAGTGACTGGTGACTAGTGGGTGTCTGTAGGGCTACATTTTAGGGTCAGTGCTCTTCAACACAGTTTTGGGTGCCACACTATAAAAGCCTGTAAAGCAATTGGGCAGTGTCCAAAGAAGGGCCATGAAAACCAGAAGGAGAAGCCACAAGGGGAGCAGCTGAGGTCACTGGGTCTGTTCAGTCTGGAGGAGACTGAGGGGAGACCTCACTGCAGTTACAATTTCCTCATGAGGGGAAGAGGAGGAACAGGCACTGATCTCTGCTCTGTGATGCCCAGTGACAGGACCCCAGGGAATGGCCTGAAGTTGTGACAGGGAAAGTTTCAGTTGGATATTTGGAAAAAGTTCTTCACCCAGAGGGTGGTTGGGCACTGTAACAGGCTCCCCAGGGAAGTGGTCACAGCACCAGCCTGACAGAGTTCAAGAAGCATTTAGACAATGCTCTCAGGCACATGGTGTGACTCATGGATTGATCCTGTGCAGAGCCAGGAGTTGGACTCTGTCTTTGTGTAAGTACCTTCTAACTCAGGATAATCTATGAAAAACTTTGCTGAATACTGATTTGGGTATTTGTAGGAGCTAGGGCTTCCATCATGTTGTTTTTAAGACTTCTTCCTGAAAAACTCTATTTAAATATTGTTTTACTCTTTAGCTCTCTAGATATTGATCTGTGTTTTTGAAAGTACTGTTTGACTACTGTTACTGCCCAAGTTAGATACTAGAATTTACCAAACTTTGTACTACTATGAGTACTTAATATACTCACCCAAAAGCATTGAAAAGCAAATTTTGCAGTTTCTATTGACTCCATACTAAAGCATCTCTTTTTACTAAAATAATTGTGCTACAGGATTTTCTGGTAAATCTAAACTATGTGATAAAAATGATTTAAAATTTTTGTTGCTGAACAAAAGAACAATGCCCAAGTGTTCTTACTATAGCTCAGCACTCAGCGTAGTGCAGAATACTGTGAAGGAGAATTAAATGATGATTTAATGTCATCTTTACTCTTTCAAAAACTATGGGCCTGGCACTGGGTGTGCAAACAATCTATTGCACTTCAAGTTGGGCCACATTCAAAAGAGCCATTTGGGTTCACAAATAGCACATTTTATTGAATGCAACACATATGGGTGTTTCTTCTGGATTGCTGGTGCCAAATGCATTGACTGCAGAGTAGGTGTACACAGCACTGACAATGCTGTTGTCTTCATGAACTTCATGTCCTGAGTTGACACTCAGCACAGCTGAGGGGACAAGACTTACTGAAAGGTGTCCCATCTGGGGGGGTGAGGAGACAACAAATCTGTCCATCTGTTCCTGCACAGTTTCATGTTGAATTCTCATCTCCTGGATAGATAAAAAATGACGGTACTTCTTATAACTCATCAACCATGGTTGTGGCAGGTGCTGTGGTGGGACTATGGTCAAACTTTCTGTTCTTTGTGGACACGTTGTACGGAATACTTCTCGGTAGGAGGTGTACTTGGTTTGTACAAAACGTCTCTGAGTGTCAGGTAGAAGAATCAGAGTGCATGGCCTCCTCTTTCTCCCATGTTCCTTCCCGATGCTGTAGCAACGCAAGCCATGTGACCTCCACTCAGGTTCAGTATTTGCACTGAGCTCCATCACATACTGAGCTCTGCATTTCCTACCCTTCCAACACTGACAAAGCCAATTTTTTTTTTTTAGCTAAGCCAGAAACCTAGTCTGAGTCCCCCAATACTGGTTTCTGCAGTGTAGCCAGGACTGACTTTCGTGACTCAACTAACCCTGTTTTTTTAATTAGATCACGTCCTAAAGGAAAAATATTGCTAAAACATCTGAAAATATAAGATATAAAATGGACTCTTTTCTAGGAAAATATATATATAAAACTATGCAAGTAAAATACAAAGATGGCAATTGCTTGTGAAGCTATGCTTTAAAAATGCCAAGCTTAAAACTTCTATCCTTAGCAGTTCATAAGTCACTTATATCTGTTTATTGATTAAGGTGTGTTCATTTTTGTAAGAAATGCGTGGCATCCTAGCATCCTAGAATCCAAGATGCCTTCTAAATCGCCTAAAATCACAATATTAGCCTTTGATTGAAATATTTTACTCTTGTATCTGTCAGGGCTCTTTCTTTTCTAAGCATTGTTTAGGGAGAATAAGGTGAGAGCATCTGTACTACAGCTGCTGTTCAAACAGAGCAACGCCTTTACTGTAGACAAAACAATCTGCATAACTGCTTAAATTTATTTGTTTATGAAGAGCCAGAAATAAGGAGGCTTTATAATCTTTTGAAATGGGAAGATTTTAAAGATTTTCTTTATATTTCAAAAAAATGTTTGTCTCGAGGGTATTTCATGAACAAGGTTAGGCAACTATCCAGCAACCTTTTTATTGCTATGACATGAGGAAGAGGAGATTCTTCTCTTTCTGTGCATCATTTCTTGGCATTGTTAGGTTTTATATGAAAGTATTTATTAATAGTCTCCACAAAGATGCTGTGATGCATTTTCAAGAACTTGCTGAATTTATTAGTAGTATGCAGAGGACAAAATGTTTTATTTTTAAATAATTGCAAATGGAATCTGTTCTTTTCCCTGTTTTTCCTAATAAGTAGTTTTAGTACAGTTTTTGTCTTCAGCTGTTAGATATAGAATCAAATACATCTGGTTTTATATATAATTCTGTAACAAGAAATTCTTATAACTAGCTTAATAACAAATTAGTGCTGTGCAGTCTTTATTACATTCAAGTTTTTTAAAATTACTACAGGGAAGTATATAAAAAAAGAGAATCTAGCCATTTTTTATCTTTGATCTCAGTATTTTAAAGGACTGATACTTCTCACTCTTTTCTCTCAGCTATTTATTACTAAAACAAAGGCTGACAGTAGAGCTCAGCCTATAATATGTAAATTCTTGTGGGAAAACAGTGCCAAAAAACTGTGAAGAAAAAATGGGTCCAGGCAGCTGCGTCACAAGGTTTGACCACTTCAGGCTGGGGTGCCAGGAGATTTGAGACAGATGTTTTCAGACATGCCGCATGCCGAAAACGTTTCCAGGGGTTGAGCTACAAATAGTGACTTAATAAGTGCAGAAACAGGAAAAGTATGTAGGAGTACACAAGAGTTTATTCACCTCTAGGTGCACAGCCAGCTCTTTACATTACATCTGCCTGTCAGGGTTGGCTATTTAAGCTGTCATGCCCTTGGTATTGCTCTTTGTCTGCCTGTGAATAAAGTGCAGCATTGTGATTACTAATCCCACTCCAGTGACTTGACTTTAAATGTGGTTTTGGAGCGGATCCCGGAGTTCTGTTTGCTAAGCTTCCTACTCCTGTTTCAGAGACACCACTGGAGATCTATGAGAGAGAGCACTGCAGACTGCCCTCCTCCTGTAGACCTGTCGCCTTCCCCCCACCCCGTGCCTTTTTTTTTTCCCAAAAAACTTTTTGAAGGAAATCAATGGATACCAAAGTGATCTGTTTATTTTTCTTTTTTTCTTTGCCTCCGCTGACAGTGGGAAATCACACTGGTCGCATCAAGGTGGTGTTTACACCCAGCATCTGTAAAGTGACTTGTACCAAAGGCAACTGTCAGAACAACTGTGAGAAGGGAAATACAACCACCCTCATCAGTGAGAACGGCCATGCTGCTGACACTCTGACAGCCACCAACTTCCGAGTAGGTAAGTACCCTGGAACTGTGTTTGTCCTTAGCTGTCCTCTCTTGACTTACAGAGGGAGGAGATGTTTTGTTATTAATAACAGTTGTGCATCTGTTACTCTTTGTTTGGAGGGCTCTGCTGAGTAGGAACCATTGTGTGTTAGACAAGCTTTCTGGTGTCCTTCAGAAATGTTCCCAAAAGTTCCTTTTGTGTCAGAGAAAAAAAAGCTCCCAGATTTTTCATCTGAATTTTCAGCTGCAGGGATGCAACATGCTAAGCTGAAGCTTTTGGTAAAATTCCTCCCTCAGAGTTTGTGTTAGTAAATAGGGAAAATGACAGATTATACAAAAAGTTGTGTTTCTTCTTTTTTTACATGTTTAATATGTATCAGATGCACATAAAACCTAGTGAACAGCTAACAGTGACTCTGTCTTCAAAACTTTGTTCAGCAGTTCCTTAAAACTACAATCCTTTTTAAATATGCAGCAGCTTAAGACTTTTCTAACTGCTGAAAGTCAGATTTCGTATTTGGCATTTTTAGAAACTGAAATAATATTAAGCCTAATTAAAGTTATTGAAGCCAGTAATTTCTTTGTTAATGTTTATTCTTTCTTCTTGCTCAGTAAGAGTATCAACAATATGCCAGACTAAACCCTACAACTCTTTGACTCTGTTGAAACAAATCCTGAAAGCTAGCTAGGATAATGATTAGCATATTTTAACTGTATACTAAATAGGCATTTGTGTGCAAGTATTTACCTTGTAAGTTAAGATATACAGATATATGGGTACATACCTAAACACTTCAAATTTGTCATTTCATATTATGATACCCTGAGCTGCTCTTGGAAAGTAATTTTGTAGTTATCCTGAAAGCATCATAGTGTTGTTTTCTGGGGGAAAAAAAATTTTTTTTCAAATTTCTAGTCAAAGAATGCCAACTATGAACACTGTAATTTTAGTCTTTGTCTAGAATAAACATAGAGTTCAGGCAGTGCTGAGGCTGGCCAATATTGCTGTTTTTCAAGTGCAGTGTATTTCATGCTCTGAGCTGGGCGGGGAAGCCGTTTGAAATTATTATTCTTTTCATCTGGGCAGATGATAGAAAGAGCAGTTCCCTATTTTAACACTCCTACTAGACTGTCAGGCTGTGGGGGAAAGCCCTTGAAGTTACTAACTCATTCCTTCATAGTATGCATGTTTGTTAAAATGCGTATGTTTTGGACTAATAGTAAAACCAGTGTTTTAAAACAAGAATAGAACAAATTTTAGGGTTTGGTTGTGGTTGTTTGGAGGCACCAAAAAAGATTATTTTGTAAAGGAATGGTAAATCTTATACTTCTAATTTGTGTTTAATGCCAATGCAGATTTTTACCAAGGTTTTGGCAAGAACCCCACCTAAATAAGTTTTCTGTTTAATTTTCTGACTAGCCTGAAAGGATAGGGTTATTCTTCCCCCCTTTCATTTGACCTAATTTTTCTATTGAAATTATGAAATGCTGAGAACAGGCAGTCATGCAATTTGTCTGCTATGTAAATCTGTGCTGTAACATGACCTTCTCTCAAATACTTGAAAACTTGGAGAGTGGAAATGGACCTGTGAAGACGTGTTCTGCACCTTCCTTCCTGGCCTCGGGCCACGCAGCTCTGATGCGCTGGGTGCAACGGGCGGCCTGAAACATTCAACAAAAGCAGCCTAGAAGAGTGTTCAGTGGAAAGATAAGGGAGTTTTCTGTTGAAAAATGTATAAAAGCAAGTTGCTACACATGGATAAGGATTTTTAGCTTGCCTATTAGCGATCTTCCCTACTACATTTAAAAGACAGAAAGTGTTTAGTGCAGCTCTAGGTATTGGCATTTTCACAGAAGAATAAGAAGGTCTGAACTAGCACTTAAAGGCTCTCCAATTAAAAATAATAACTTCTTAATAACTAGAGAAGAGGAAGATTGAATTCTTTCACCGATCACAGTTTTTAGGAGCTTTTGAATCAAGAGTTTAAAATACATACTACTGAAATAATTTTGCATATCTGTTCTCTAACTAGTGCCTCTCACTAGCTTAGGCTTGTCCTGATGTCTCCTGACACATAAAGCAGAGGTAATTTGTGTCTTCCAAGGTCATTAACTTTTGTTATATTTTTAACAGCTGAATTATGTTTAGCTTGTGCTTTTTGCTTTCAAGTCCCTGTTCTGAACTTCTTTACTTACTGTTAATCCAAAATGTGTGGAAATTCTTATTTAGATGACTTGGTATTTAAAAATGCAACCATGAAACAGAATGTCATGTCAGGAAATACATACTTAAAGCAGTGAAGAGCACTTTCTTGGTATGTTTTTTAAAAAATATTTGTTCTGCCTAAAACCAGAGAAAATAGTCACATGCCCAGTTTGTATTTCTGTAGCAGGAACAGCATTCTAGTACACAAGACTGAATTTGGGTTCTCACATGAGAGATTAGTTAGACATCAGTTTGCTTGTTCTTAATAATAAATTATTTCTAATAATGAGTCAGAGTAAAATTTTTTGCTTCTTTTTAACTTTGTGCTGAACTTTGTAAACACTGCATTTTCAAAGAGAGTAAGTTGCAATACCTGTACTACAGCTACTCAAGCTTTCTCATGGATTATTTCTGATTCTTAAAATGTGCTCAGTTTGTCAATTCAGCTGAAGTTTGGTAGCAGTGAGCCAAGGCAAGGAACAAATCCTGTTTCCGGAAAATTTTATACAATATGGATAAGCCATTAAAAACAAAAACCCACAACAAGGGACAGACTGGGGGGAATGCTGCTTTTCAGGTAGCTGAGATTTTTGGCTGTAGTGAAGAATAGCTCCTAGCACTGCAATTTAAGGTGATGAAGGCTTGGTATTTAAAAGGAATGACCTCTTTGATTGCCAGGCTGCTTCAGTGAAACTTCTGGGGGTTTTGCAGTTTCATTTTGTGAATGGGATATGTTGCAATTAAACTAACCGTACTCCAAAATTTCATTGGCTTGGAGAATGAAAGCATTTAATCTGAGTGGAAACTTCTGCTGAATAGATGAATCTTATTATTCTACTGGATTGATGCATGTGCAATTTGTATGGTATTTCAGTCCTAATATATCTACCGAGGCTTGTAAAACAGGGTCAATGTGTGTGCATAGGAAAGGATGGGAATAGAGTAGCAGACGAGGTTTCTGTCTCTTTCACTGTTCAAGTTACTCAGTAAGGTGTCCTGTTTCTACTCAAAATTATTCCACATTCCAATTTTGAAATGAATTCTCTTCCTGTAAGGAGTGGGAGGACAATGACTAATTTGTAACTGTAAAATGATGCAATGAGGAATTAGTAAATGCCCAAATTAATATTTTCATGCTTTTTTCCCCAAGGGATCTGTGCTTCATTCATTGAACAGGAATGACAGAATTTAGTAAAGGAAGCAGTCATTTAATACTTCGGTTCATATTCACTGCTCATTTGCAGCCCTGCGTCTCATTTAAAGCGGTTCATTCAAACTGTTATAAATGAGAAGTCAAAGTTGCATGCTTGCCAGTGAAAGTGCATATCTTCCTGTAAAAATTTTGTGTCTGAGCACTTGGCAGTATCTGTGTCAAATAAGGAAACAGAATCATGGCATTATAGAAGAATTTGGGCTGGAAGGCACATGTAAAAATCTTAGAGTTCCAACTCCCAGCCATGGGCAAGGACTCCTTCCACTAGACTAGGTTGCTCAAAGCCCCATCCAACCTGACCTTGAACATTTCCAGGGATGTGGCATCCACACTTCTCTGGGCAACTTGTGCCAGTGCCTCACCACCCCCACAGTAAAGAATTTCTTCCCCTATCTCATCTAAATCCACCCTCTTTCAATTTAAAGCCACTCCCCCTTGTCCTGTCCATGCCCATGTAAAAAGTCCCTCTCCCGTTCGCTTGCAGGCCTCTTTAGATGCTGGAGGCTGCCATGAGGTCACCTTGAAGCCTTCTCCAGGTGAACATGGAGACTCAAGTGAAAATTTATCTGGTCCTTCATAATTAGTCATAAATTCTGAAACTTTCAGCATGGATCACAGTGACCTGGATATTCTGTACTCTATTACAATAATGCTCAAATTATGTTGCTTCTTGAATTTTGGCACTTGTCCTATTGCAATTTTCTATCAAAAAATTTTCCAGCTTTACTGTGTTTACTCTGTGTAAATGTTTTTAGTTAATTGAGGTTGTCCAGAAGTTTCCAATTATGTACAGACTGAAACTTCCAAGAAGCAGCAGAAGCATTTTGCTTGAATTTTATTTGGTCTTCTGTTTAAACCAGTGAAAGAAATTTTGGCCAATATATTTTAAAACAATAGGTTATTCAAAGAAAATTTAGTAAGAAGACCCAGTATGTAATTATTATTCTAACAGAATTTCCTATGTAGGAAAGAGCATAATTATTAAAATTTAGAGTAAGAAATTAGAATATTAGAGTAAGCATAATTATTTAGAATTGTAAAAATTTAAAGCAGTTACTTTACAGAATGTTGACAGAATTCCTGAATTTTGTTCAGACCTATGCGATCATGAATTACTGTTAGTGTTGCAGGAGTTAGCATTGCTTTTTATTCAAGCACTTCAGGCATTATTGAAGAGCAGTGCTGGTTAAAAATGGCAGTTACCTGCAAGCAAGGCAGCCTTTGGCAGTTGGCCAGCCAACTGCCTTTGTCTGTAGTTTACATGTGACAGAAAGTCCAAGAGAAATGGTTGGTGTTTTCTTGCTACCATTTGACATCAAAGTTGTCAATTATTTGCTCCATATGATACACACTGCACATATCCTACTACACTGAGGAGGAACTGTAAGATTGATATTTGAGGAGGATTTTCTAGTATCCTTTTGATGAAAAGGCATTTTTAAATAGTACTGGAAAGCTGGTTTGATGACATGTCAAGGCATATAAAAGACCAACACCTTATGGAAGTGTTTGTGTAGATTTGTTGGAATTTACAGTCACAGCCTCTTCTGGCAGCTTGTGAGATACACACTGTTCAGTTTTTTACCCATCACATTTTCCTCTTTTGTTTTACTGGGTTTAGTATGACTTGCTAGAAAGGTAACATGTTAGAAGAGACACTTTCTTCTCTGTTTTGAAGTAGTTTGCTATTTGGTGAGTGGTGTCAGCCTGCACAGGTAACCCATCATGTCTGACCTATGTAACTCTGTCCCAGCAAAACTCTCTTCCTGTGGCTTCTTCTGAGACACAGCAGATAAACATGTGGAGGATGTAAAATAACTGCTAACACATGTCATGCAGAGATTTTTAAAATTTCTTTTGGTAACATAAGTGAGAAGTGTTTTTATTTTAATTTTTTAAAATGCTTTTATTTTCAACTTTGTGTTCCATCAGACAACCTAATTGAATAGAAGCTTATTTCTGGAATAACTGCTTAGCTCAAGAATAGGATATGATAATTCATGGTTTGTTTTTAGTAAATATACTCTGTGGTTAAGAGTGAAGTCCTACTTCAAAATATCCTTGAGTTTTGCACTTGGACTTGCAAATATGAAGAAGTTGTGATGCAAAAACTTTATTTTTTTTTAGTATTAACACTTTTGTCCTTTTACTGTCTCTGTTAGCTACCTTGTAGCCTTATTTGGTAAAAGCTTTGTTTCTACTGTTCTTGCAGTAATTGTAGTTTGTGCCTTGTCAGGCTTTGTTGGTTTCTGCTTTTTTGCTGCCAGATGAATTATTATTTCCTTTAATAGACACAGGAAAATTTCAGAATTCTTGGTCAACTTGGCTAAAGGAACAACTTTTTAAACTTTCTTCAACAATAGTCAAAGAGGTTTGTCAGCCTGTCAATGTATGTGCCTCAGGAAAAAAAAAATTACGAAAAGGACGTTAGGATTTATCCACTGCTCTATCTGGTAATTTGAAATTTATTCTGTTCAGATGATGACTATGCTAGAAATATCCATGCAGCAAGATTGTAATAGCTGTAGCAAAATGAAGGCCAAGTATTGTTCCTCAGACAGTGAACTGAGTAGCTAAAATAATGATAAATAACAGCAGGATTATTATTATTATTATAAAGTATTCTATGCGTTATGGAAGATAGGAGGAAGAAGGTATTTCCTAGCCTGAAGAGCCAATGCAAAGTTATTTGGGAGGAACAAACTATGACCATCAATTCACAAGACATTTCTTTTTTCTAGTCTCCCTTTGTTCTAGAAATAAATCTGAGCTGACAGCAGAATGAATTAATTTACTTACAGGCCAGATACTACAGTATAGGCTTTTCTAATCTGAAATACTAGTGCACTACAATTCCATCGTGTAATGTAAGTGTACCATTCTATAGGCTGGGCAAAGCTCAGGGTTTTATTGCATTTTCAATTATGGGCCTCCAGTGCTCAAGCTACAAAGAAAAAATTTATTTTAATGATTTTGTTGGTTTTGATATTCACATCTGTTCAAAAAGAATGATTTCTTCCCCCCACGTATTTATCAGAACTTGTCATCAACAAATAGTTCTGGTTTCTGCCATGGACCTTAGAGCATCTGGGAGCTCTTTCTTCATAATCTTCAAATAATTATTCAAAATTGACATCTTTACCTCAGATTCCAGTGGAGGCCATATGCTAAATTATAGAAAAGAGATTGTTCAGTTGGATGATGTTAATGAGGTTGAACTTGTACAAGTCTGTTAGCAACTTGTTTCCACTCCCTTGCTCACCTTAAAGCCTTCAGACCATCACCATGAAGCAGAAGTCCATCTGCTCTCAGAGTATTCCCCAAACCATCCATCACAGAGAACACAGCTTTGGATGTGCCGTCACAGGAAAAACCACAAATGGAAATGGTACAAAATCCACACCTGCAGCCATTCAAAAACACGTGGAGTATGTTTCCCTCAAAGTTAAAGCAAAACAGAACACAAAGTGCATAATGTTTTATTTTACTGTATGTGGTTTTAATTTATAGAGAGAAGCTTATGTACATCTGATTTGAAGTACTGTAAAAAGAGAACTAAGAGTTGCCTCTATTTTAATGATTAAATTGTTGCATATTCATACAAACACACTACCTTGTACAGCTAGGACTATATTATTGCTAACTAAATGTCTTTGCACATACCTCACTGAAGATCAAGTATATGCCAACTTTGGCTTAAATCAGAAATTGCCTCTAAATTATGCACGTACAGAAGAAAGACTGAAAATTTTCTCCACATGATAAAATATGGCACTTATCATTAATAAATTTCTTAGCAAATAGGTTTGTATTTAATTTGTCCTTCTGGGCTTAGCGCAGTCAGAAGGAAGCAGCTATCGCTGCTTGTTGATCGGGGCCTTTCCCCATTCAGCCTTTCTGCTGCTTGTTCTGGCTTTTTATTCTCCTCCAGATAATTCTCATCTCTGTGCCTGTGTAGTCTGTATAGTGTTCATCTAGTAATTAGCTCCAAGATTTGAGTATCACTGAGTTGAGAGTCCTATTTTGTAGAGGCACTGGGATTCCTGGATTTTTCTTTTGGATCATGAACTTTATCTTCATTATGTACACACTTAAATTCACTTTATATATCCATAAAAATCTGTTAAGAGAGTGGACCATGAACTTCAAACCAAGGATTTATGAATGTGAATCAAGTTGAAGTCTATGGGAGCTGTAAACTCTTTTTTTTCTTCCACTAATCTCTTCTGAAGTCTTGAGGAATGGTAGGAATAGAAGGAAATGAATAGAAGGAAAATTGTATATTTTCTGATTGCATAGGAAGAGGATTGAGTTTTAGGAACCCAACCAGAGTATTTCTCATCCATATTTTATGAATCCAAATAATTTGTTGATTTCTCATTTTCAGTTTAATTTAGAGATGTTAAAATGAGCTATATTAAATCAAATTTTTGTATTTGATATTACTCAGATATTTCAAGTTTAGGGGAACTTCTAGCAACTGTTCTTCTCATAATTTAGAAATGAGTTCTTTGACTTCTCCCTGAGACAGGCTGCCTCTGTCCATAGAATGTATAGGGCAGTGGTCTCCAAATGATTGCACATTCCTATCAGTAAAATATTTTTGAACACTCTTTCCAATATGTATATATTTATAAATTATATACACCTACTACTGTATATATCATCTATTTGTCCACTGTAAACCATGGACAAAATAGTAAGTAAAAATGGATGAGAATAAGACTAAGTGAACTCTTTTGAAAATTCATTTTATTTATTAATGGTACAAAATGCAGTTTTTTCCTGCATCCAAGTGCATTTTCTGGCACACTGTGTGGGATGAGCACACCCTGCTTTGGAAACTACTGATGTAGGTAAACAGGGGAGACCAGCTTCAAAACATTAGCCCTAATACTACCTTTCTGCACTATCTGTGTCCATTGCATCTCTCTTATTTATTGTTTGAATATATTAATTTCAGTCTGTTATGGTAGTAGCTAGAACATCTTCTGTCTACCAGAGTAACACAGCCTGTTGTGACCAGGGAGAAAAGGGATTGTTTCATACTTGTACCCATTTCAGCGCACAGGGTTGGGTACAAAGTTGTGGTGTGAAGCTTCTCAATGACGTTGTACACAGCTCAGGGGAATTTGATGCATGGTTTGGTTGGTTGGAACTGGACATGACCAGGCAGAGCATTGGTTGTGTTTTAGGTTTACACAGCTTGTGCAACCATTTATTCATCTGATTATAAGAACCACAATGGGTGGTGAAGTTGTGTTTTTTTAAATGAATTTCCAACTGTACATTCTCTGCAGAGTAACCTTTATCCTTCCTATTCACTAGCAGTGACTTTTGTCCTTTCCTCTCTCAGAACTCCAGGATTTGAGTCTCTAGCTTTTCACTGGTCTCCTATGACCTAATTTATTACTCAAACTCTGAACAATATCCATCCCATTCTCACATTATGTCACCACCGCAAGGTCAACTCCCTAGAAAACTTTCCAATTTCTTGTGATGCAGCCAGTGCCAGAAAATCATAGCCTGTCTTTTTCATGTTTTTTTAACTCTTCCGTGAATGCCTGGATTATGAGCTGTTATTTGTATGCTAATGAATGTCCACTTTAAAGAGTCTGTTCTTATTTTTTTTTATTCTTGTAGATGTTTTTACACCAAAATGAGCACTGTGGTAATGCTACAGTAATCAGAGACCAGTCTCCTGATGTTTGGAAATTTTTGTAATGACAGTTTCTGTGGCTTTTCTTTTTTCTATATTAAACATAGTTTTGTTTTGGGAGGATGTCTTGTGGTATGGTGGGAAGCAGTAGGTCGGTGTTTACAGACCATTTGGATTTAAGTTTTGGGGGTTCATCTGGCTCACCAAACCAAACAGAGATACCTCAGTCAAGAGCCAAGGTGTGAGTGGGTGATGAGATGGCACCTGTATGCCAGCACAGGTTGGCCTGTGGATGTCCTTTCGGGCCTGCTGGGCCAGCCTGTCTTCACTAACAGAGCAGGAAACCTCAGATAACAGCACTCCTGACTTGTGTGGCTCAAGAAGACACAAGAGGTTAAATGGGCATGACTCTCAGCTGTTGTGGTTTAACCCCAGCCAACACCAATTACCATGCAGCCATTCACTTCCTCATCAGTGAGACAGGGGAAAGAATTGGGAGGGTAAAAGCTGGAAAACTCTTGGGTTGTGATGAAGAACTTTAATAGAGAAAGCAGAAAGCCATGCATGCAAGCAAGTAAAAATAGGAATTAATTCACTGCTTCCTATGGACAGGCAGGTGTTCGGCCATTCCCAAGACAGCAGAGCCTCATCACACATAACAGTGACTTGGGAAGACAAATACCGTAATTCTGAATGTCCCTCCCTTCCTCCCCTCAGCTTTTTACACTGAGCAGGATATGGTTCAGAATATCCCTTTGGTCATTTGGGGTCACCAGTCCTGGCTGTGTCTCCTCTCAATTTCCTGTGCATCCTCAGCTTCTTTGCCAGTGTGGAAGTGCACAAAGAAGAGGCCTTGGCTCTGTGTAAACTCTGCTCTGCAATAACATCTCTACATTATCAACACTGTGGTCAGGACAAACCCAAAACACAGCCCCATAGGAATCACTGTGAAGAAAATGGACTCTACCCCAGCTGAAGCCAGCACTTCAGCTGAAATATCTATTATTCAGTTGCCAGAAATTGTAAGGATGCTGATGTCCCTGGCCAGTGTCAGCTTTACTGCTTCTGTGGTCTTCAGGGCCTTTGCACAACAGAAGCATGCCCAGTGTTTCTCAGAAGGTGTTGCTGTTTTGTCTGATGGTAATCAAGTAGCTAGATGTCTAGGAGGAGCTCTTTTCTCTGCCTTATGCTACTGACTGTTATTCCATGTGGGAGTCCTGTGTGTTTTTTGGAAACAGCCTAATAGGAGAATAGGTGTCAGAGCAGAGAATCAGTTCACTGACTTCTTCAGATGGTAACAGTACATGAGCAATGACAGCCTCGTGTCATGGTCAAATGAGTCATTAATCCTGTTGTCCTTAAAGGTGGGTAGGGCTGTTCAGCTGGCACCTGAAGGGTGGAATATAATCTGGAAGGATCCTGTAGCAGTAAAGATGCTTGCTGTTTGTTTTTACGTGTCCTTCTCTTGAAATCTTGTTCTATTGAAAATAGAACAAGAACAGGTATGTTTCAACAACATTAACTAATACATATTTGTGTTACACATACTCAAGCACACAAAACAGAAGGGTAAGTCTTAAAAACCTGGGAACATAGGAAGAGTGGTTTTCGTCTGACTGTACACCTTGATGACATAACTCCTACTTTGATGATGGCAACTAAGTTATTCAGGACTGCTTAAATTGATACCTACAAAGTTTTTATACTGCAGCAAGCTTGTTTAAAGCAAGGGTGCTAATTTGTTACCTTTCCAAAGCCAGCTTTTCCTAATTGTTTTATTTTTTAGGAGAATAAATACCAAGACACTAGAAATCCAAAAAAATATTTGGACTAGCTTTTTTGTATGTGTTAGCACTGTTATCAAAAGTCTGACCCTGGCCATTTGTAAGGCATTAATTCCTGATAAACAGTAACTGGTGGGTTTTTGTTTTTCTTAGTATACTGAGTCTAAGCCTAAGTCTTGTGATATACTCAGTATATCAGGGTGATGTCTGATAAAGTAAATAAATTCGCCACTTATGATGAGTGTAGGAGTGCTCAGATGACTCCTTAGCAGTCTGTCTCCTTGCCTCTCAAAATAGTATCTGAATCATCTCAGATATTGAAAATATTAGAAGCAGAGTTAGCAAAGATTGACTAAGCATCATGCTAGTAAGAATCCTCCTGTCAATCATTTTGCAACTACTATAATTTTTGCTATACCCTTTCTATATTGAGTAAGCACAGCTTTAGGACATTTTCCATGCCACAGCATACATTGTATTTTTCTGATAGTATTTGAATGTTCTAAGACTGTTTTTCATCCATCCTGTTCTTTTCAGACTGTAACAATTAGAGTTTTATTGGTGGCTGCTGGTGAGAGGATGACCACCTACACAACAGGCCTGTGTTGCATTTGACATATCTGAGGATAGGTGGCTTATCACATGAGTTGGGAAAGATGTGATACAGGGCCAATGAGACTCCCCATCCCACTGGGACCTACAATGAGAGATGAATGAAATACCTGGGGATGTATTGGACGTCTCTTGCTTGGCTTTGTGGACACATCTTCAAATTGGTGACGTCCAACTTTTTTTCCTGAACTGTTTTAAACTAGTGAGTTTAAAACTGAGGAAGACAAATGAGTAGTACAGTGAAATTAGCTAGTGCATGTTCATTCTGGATTTCTTGCTGATCATGACGCTCACTCAAAAATGTATGTTTCTCTATAACATATTACAGCCTTGTCCTTTATGATCTGAACTTGCTCCCCAAATTTCAGTATCAGGATGTTCCATAGTTGACACTATAGCCTCCATTAGCTCAAAAAAACCCATGCATGATCCAGACTGGAATAGCACCACAAAACTTGCTTATTTTGGCAGTAATTTGGTTTGCTTATCTGATTAAATAGCAGTATTTATGATCCCATTCCCAAGTGGGGGTGCATTACTTTTTTTAAAGATCCCTTGGTAATAATAGTTTAAAAATATAAGGCAAATTCTAATGAAGTCAGTAACCACGTTAATTTGCAGTAGCTGAGAGCCCAGTTTAGTAGCTGTGTTTTTTTTTTATCATACAATTAGTTTTGAGCTAAGTTCCTGTTTGAAATTTTTCCCTGCAGTGTTGCAGATTTTACCTCTTTCCAGAAGAAACATCTCAAGTGTCTTCAGTACCATGTTCATGTAACTAGGCCAGTCATAGGAGCAGGGCATCACTTCACTGTTTTCAGTAGTGTTATAGAGGTGCTTTAGTGTTTTCAGAGCAGAAAAAAATCGTTCTTGCATCTGATGCTGGAGCTCTTGCTATCAGATCTACTTTTTTAAATTGCTATTTTTTGTTGCAATGGAATCTTTATACTAAAAGTCATAATACAAACATTAGGATAAATTCAGAGGTGAATGTAGAGGCATTATACTTTTAAGGCCACTTAAATATTTTCTTTTCTCCCTTTGCATCCCCAAGCAGAAGTTTGTGATATCAAGATTATCTGAATGCTACTAAAGTAACAAAATAATTAATTTATTTTTTAACTTGCAAATTCTTTGCATAATGTCTCTGAATTGCAACCAGAAATCTGAAGAGAAAAGAGTTTAGGATCAATTAGTTAGAAAGTTGAGGTACCACAAGTTAAGAAAAAAAGGGAAAAAAAGTAGGGAAGAGTCTAAACCAGAGAGATAGCATCACTACTGTAGTTCACACCTCTGTGCCTTTTGTGAGTTACACTAAGAGTTTCTGCAATTAGAAAGCAGAAATAAGTTTAGAGCAATTGTGCAGATCCATATGTGGCACCTCTGAGTTTCAACTTTTACCTAAAGCTTGTGGTGTTTCAGAGCACTGCATTATAGGAATGTTGCATATGGCAGTGTGACAATTTGTGTTCAGTAGATCTGCGTTCGAGTCCCTGTTCTTTCTGTGTGCTCAGTAATGGGGTGGATGAAAGATGCCCAAACAGCTGGGGGGCATGTAGTAATGCTGGATAACTGCAGTACTTGGAGACAAAATTAATCTGCTCTTTGTGATGCATCCAGTGGAAATACTGTAATCTACATGAGCAGTTCAAGGTTTTCCTTGGCAAGCCTGTTGGTGTGATTGAATAGTGCTTGCGCTTGAATTGTTGATAGCATGTAAGTGAAAAGGCAGTGAGGGAAAATCTTATGTTCCCTGAGGTGTAAAAGAAAAGGAATTTGCAGAGTCTGATGAGGACCATTTCAAAACCCATCTTATTTTCTCTGACACTGTTTACAGGAAGGGAGTTTCCTTCCATCCTAAGGGCTTGTTTGGGTAAGCATGGGCTATTTTTTAAGGATTAGGAGGCTTTAGGTGCTTGGAATTTGTTCTGTTACACATTGTTTTGATTAAATAAAAACATTTGGACTTGATTAAATTAGTTTATCTGGAGCTGGTCGAGGTTGTTAGAGTATTGAAAACAAATTAGATAATTTAATTACATGAACAAACTGTATTTATCAGTGGTTTCCTAGCTGCTTTGTTGATGATTTCATGCCCTGTACTAGTGTTTCCAACCCATAACTGTGGCAGCTTTACTGTTCTTTTTCTATGCATTGAGCTGTTCAGAGGCTCCCTGTGGGAGCATCTTGATGCACCTTCTCTGCTTGGCTCATTTGGAGCAGTGATATCCAGCAAGCCGTACCAGACTGGGAAGAGTTAAGGCTTTTGGATGCCAGAGGAATCAAAGCTTGCTATTACCATTTAAATGCCCAAGGATGGGAAGAATAGTTCAAGTGTTTGTGTTTTCTTAAACCTGTCTCCACATTTCTAAAGGATGTGTGTTCATTTAGAGTAAAAAAGAATTAAGCTTATTCAGTCATAGGTTGGCTGTTCCTTAAGAGCCCATTGAGAGATTTAGCTTACAGTAGATGTGAGTGAGGAAATTGCTGCCTTTCTTAGATCCATTAATACTTTCTTTGCTTTGTTTGTAAGATACCTACACGTGAACTGAAATTTCTTCTCATCTTGCACAGACCTATCTTCATATTTTTATCAAGGTCTGAGTTCGAGGGTTTCACTCCATAATGGATACTTTTATTTCTTCTATTTTTTTTCTTTTCAGTGGAAATGGTAACAGCCCAGTGAAAATCAGGCTTCAGTGTACCCTTTTTCTGAAAGCCAGTTGAGAACTTAGGTGCAAACCCAGCATCTTAAAATGATCTCTCCTAAAAAGCACGGGTCTGGTTTTTGTTGGGAATGTCCCTATGCCTCTGGCAGTATTCTGCCGTTCTGTTTAGGTTCTTTAGCCTCAATGTCAAGACAAAACAAAGCAAAAAACTTACAGGAGAGGTTGAGCTGTTCAAATATACCCTGGCTTTATGTCCTGTTTCTATCTTAAATGTTCCTTTCCCTGGGGCTCTTTGGTCTTCGTTAAACAGAGATTCCCAAAGCCTTGTCAAGGAAAAGCAGTGGCTCCTTCCTCTGCCTTTTTGAAGGCTTATGCTCCTCCAGCTCTCTTTTCTCAAATGGTCTGTGTGTAATTCCAGTTCTGGTGAAGTTGTGTGCCTGTGATTTCCAGCATCAGTGTCATAATCAAATGTAGCCCCTTTTCCTGGCCATAAACTACCTGGGCTCCACTACCAACAAGAGTGTGGACTGCTTACACCTATTTAAGATAATCAATAGTTTTATTTAAATGTGTTGTGGGTTTTTTTCTTTATTTTTTATTTGGTCTTTTGTTTTGAGGTTGAGTTTTTTTTAAGTTCTCATAATATTTCCATTTGAGATTGTCAAGTTTTCAGTTTAGCCTGGAGATTACATCCTATTTGTTTTTATGTGGCTGCTTTGAACTTCCAGTTGTATATTTCAGAATTTAGAATTTTTATTACAGAACTTTATATTCGCAGAATAGATTTCATGTATTCTCACTTAAACTTCCTTCCTCATGCATTAGGCCAGAGATGTAAATCGGTATCAGTTAACTGAGTGATTTGCACCACATGATAATGTGGGAAGCTTGGAATTTTTATTTCCTGTTATGTATAAATAGTGAGGCATTAAACATTCTTAATTATT
Source organism: Dicaeum eximium (assembly GCA_013396995.1). Taxonomy (NCBI): domain Eukaryota; kingdom Metazoa; phylum Chordata; class Aves; order Passeriformes; family Dicaeidae; genus Dicaeum; species Dicaeum eximium. The sequence goes on along the minus strand of VWZP01004822.1, from coordinate 1,094,907 downwards.
TACCTCATACTAGACCTTTTAGTGTCATTTGTTTACACTTTTTTGCACAAATTATTTGGGTGGGTATCTAAAGCAAACAGTTAAGAGAAGGAACATGAACCAACTCTTTTCTGTTGGCATCTTCCTTCCCAGTATTTTTAGCACAAACTTTTTGCTCAAAAACAAAGCTTTTCATGTGCCTATTCATTCATTACTTACCAGATTCCTGCAGGAGAGGAACATGTGAAGAGTGACTGGTGGTGCAGAGATATCCATGCAACTTGGCCTTCTAGATATCAATTGCTTTATAGGAACAGTAGCACAGAAGAAATTAATTTATTTGGGGGGAAGCTCTGGATATATTTATGTTGTCCAAAAGGTGCATTTTGCACCTTACCTTGTTGCCTCGCCCCTGGAGAGAGGGGGAAGAAGATATATAGGGTAGACTTCTTGCACCCTAGGAATTCCACAGTGAAACTATTTTTGTTTGTCTTTGTTTCACTGTACTTCTTTCAAACACCAAACTGCTCCTCCCTTAATGCTGTTTCCACACTGTTTCATTGTGTGATTTTACGTTGCAAGAAAACCACCTTGGCGTTCAGGCACATCTTTAAAAGCATTAAAATTCTTCGTATGTTGTCTCTCTTACAGTGCAGCCGCTTGCTTGTGGCTGCTCAGGAAGAAATGCTACCAGAGAGAGAGAGAGAGGTGTCTGTCAGGCTTTAGTTACTGCTGTGGTCAACTCTCCTTCATTTTGTCCTGAAGTAACAGCAGTTCTGTAAGGATGTCTCTTATACACTCAAATGAAGTCTCAACAAGGGTTGGGACCCAAAAAAGTGAGGCTTGTTCTGTTGTGGGTGGGAGCCTTCCAGGGCTGGCTTAGTACCATTAGCGCAATGCTACAGCTTGAAGTGCTTTCTGTCAGTTTATATTAAATGTAAATATAGGATGAGACAAGAAAAAATATTAAATATACTTTTGCAGAGCACAGTGAAAAAACAATTCTGGCAGTTTGCATTGTGCGTGGCCTATCTGGCATCAGGCATTGGCATTGCAGACCCTGTCCAGGCAGTGTGAGGGTGCTCTGTGACCTGCTGGGCTGAGTGTGCTGTTCCTTGAGTGTGTGTCCTGGGCCAAGGGAATTGCACAGCTGAATTAGAACTCCTTGGGCTGCTGAGAGTCTTACTCCTTGCAGCACACAACACACAGGTTCCTTTTCCAACACTGGCCTTCTATGGTATTCATAATAGTAATAGCCTTTGGTTGTCCAGAGGTCACAACAATTGGAATAATGAGCGCTAGGTTCTTAATTACCTTGAAGTATCTACCATTTGTCATTTTATTGTAATTCATTACAGACCAAGCAATACCAGTCCAGCAAAATGATTACTGTAAAGATTCTTATTTTTTAAAGTCAGAATCTTATCTTAAATCTGACAAATGGATACTGAACTCTGTTTCTCAAATACTATTTGATTCCTGACAAAAATTACTTTTGTTGGTCTTGAACAAAAACTTACGGTATTTTTCTTGTTGTTTTCACATCATTTAGTTCTTGAAAATTCTGACAGCTCATTTACATTGTGACTGATTATAGAGTCCCACATTATATTTTTAGAAAGTGCTGAACCCTGCCTATTACTGCACGTATCTCTGAGTTGAGAAATATTTTTCATTTGATATTGACGTTTTTCATGTTTCATCTGATAATTTATATTGCTGTAAATGTGCAAGTGCTAGCTGGCACAGAGATAATTACCCTTGTTTTTATACTGGAGTTGCAAGGTTTTAATGCTTTGGAGTTTGTCTATGAAATCATTTCTGTAGAATCTCTTTATATTTTTATGATCTTTATGGGTGGATACAAATTACCTTCTTTTATCTGAGAAATAAATGTTAAGCAAAAATCTAGATCCTCTGCAAAGAAATAGTTTTCTAGAGAACAACTAGGACTTTAAAGTCAAAATGGAGAATTTGTCCCCAGTACTTTCTGTTCTTGGGTGAGTTTTTTTGCAGACTTCCAGGAAAGGGTAAGTAGTCCAAGATTTTCAGGAACAGGAGGCTGACAAATAAGAGTGCCTGTACCAAAGTGGGAATAAGAGATGTAGTCAGACACCGTATTAGTTTAGTGTCTTGCTTAATAGCATAATGAAATAAAGTAGCCGGGATATCTAAGGGAAGAATTTCTTTGTTTGTCATGGAGAAAAGATTAGAACGAGGCAGAGGTCAGAGAGCACAAGGAGGGGAAGGGAAGTGGTTCTAGCACGAGGCAGTTAAGGGTGCATGTTGGATGGATAGTTGTTCCTCAGATGTCTGAATGAAGAATGGAGCTCTCCAGCCCTGTTCCTTTCCTCTTCAACTTGTGTGTGATATGTGGCCAGATAATACTAAAGTCATTAACAAAATTTTTATTTCTGTTTTCATTTCAGTTATTTGCCACCTACCATGCATGAATGGAGGCCAGTGTAGTTCTAGAGATAAATGCCAGTGCCCTCCTAATTACACTGGCAAACTTTGTCAGATTCCCGTGCAGACTGCCAGTTCTCCAAAACTCTACCATCACCCACAACAGGTGAACAAGGCTGTAGGATCACAAGTTATCCACTCTACTCATACTTTACCACTGACAATGTCTGGACAGCAAGGTGTAAAAGGTAACTTCTTTCTTGATAGGTATTTTTAACTTGTTGATTTTAACAAATTATTTTGAGTATTCAACCAGTAACAATAGTGCTACATCTACATGTATCAAATATTGACACCACAGCTTGAATCATGAGCTCACCAGAATGTGGACATATTTTACTCAATGACTGAAATAATAAGAAATAACAGTGTTATTGAAAAGAGTTTGTAGGTAAATTTACTTTGCTTTATGGTAGAACTTAACGTAAATTGCAGAGTCAAGGGATAATGCAGGGGGTTTCTCCAAGAAGTATAAACCTGTTCAAAAAGACAATGATTGTGGTTGAACAGAGTCCATAAATTGCAGTGTACCTAGACAGAGATTTGCAAGTGATTCCATAGTTACTAGTGGAGGGAAGAGACTATGCTTTTCAGCATAAAAATTTTTAAATCTAATGTAAAACTAAAAATACAAGCCATGTTTATCTTACATGATTTGGTAGAGTCTTATAAGTTAATTTTGTGGTGCACTTTTTAGTGTAAATAAGCCATGATATGATTTACTTAAATAGAAAATTCCTTCCAGGTCAAATAACAATAACATTTTTAAAAAGTAGGGTTTTCCTACTGTTGATGCTGTGAAGAAGACAGAGGATAAGAAAGAAGGAAACCTGTGATGTTAATCAAATTTTCCCAGTCAAAGAAAGTTCATTCAGCTTTGAATTACTGTTTCCTCTAATACTTTTGTTGTGAGGTTAAAACTTCTGATGACTTTGAAGAGGAGTGTTGAATTTATTTCTTATGTGTCCTATGGGTCTAGGTAGGATTTTATGTGGGTGAGATCTTGTCCATATAAAGTGACCCCTGCAACTCAGATTCTCAACATATGACCTAATGTGAATTTTGTTTGCTTGTTTGAACTACCAGATTGATTTTTGGTCAAGGGTAATTTTAAAATTACCTTTCCAAGGTTGGTATCTCTGAATAAAAAGAAAATATATAGGAAAAGACGTGAGGAAGCTCAGTTACTGGAAATAGTTTCTGAGTAACTTTGCTAAAAGATATTTGTGATAAATATCATCTAAGGTAGTAATTCTGTATTCAGAAAGGGACGTAGCTGTGAAGGAACTGTTGATAGTATCCTGGAAATGCAATGTTTTATAATTACTTTTAAATATCTCCTCCATCCGAAGAAGAGAATATAATTACCTAAACATTTAGCAGAGCATCAGTTTATTTCTCTGCCTATGTAATTCCAGATGAAATAATTTTAGACAATACACTGGACCACAACCTCCAAATTTTCAAGACACAGTTACTCTTCAGATTCTCTCTTAAAATGCACAAAAGTTTTCTCATTGCTAAGGAGTCTGACCTCTTGAATATTTTTTTCCTGACCTTCAAATCCTCACAGGATTCATTAGCAGTCACAATGCCTTTTCTTCTCTTTACGTGTCCAAATGAGGATGTTGGATTTTTGAGAGATGAATGTTTTTTTTTCTTTAAAGGAAAGAATAAAACAATTCATCCTGAAATGGCTGGCAGAAATAAAAATGAGCGCATCTAGGCAGTGATCCAAGACCTGGAGAGGATCATGATAATAACATTGCATGGGAGAACCCAGCCTAAATTTGATGTTTTCAGCATCTGAACATCTCTGGTTGGATTGAGACACTAAAGCAGAGAAATTCAGTGATTTCTTTTGAGAAACTATATTTTTGAATCACTATTTCTTTTGAATCACTATACTGCTTCTGCTCGTAACACTGAAGCCACAAACCCTGTAGGTTTGCCTCTAGCAGACCTCATGTAGCATACATTTTGCTTGTGGGTTGTTTTCAGCTACAGGCAAGATCTTTACCCTGCATCCATATTTTGCTGACTTTCTACCATCTTCTTCGTGATGTTTCTGTCTGAGTATGTTGACAAAGTTCATAAACGAAACAATGCAGCCAGTGTAAAAATGTCTGTTTCTTTTAAGGAAGTCCTATGTGACACCAATTAATAACTGATAATGTGCCTAAAGAAATGAAAATAATGTCAAAAACCAAAAAGACTTTCTCCAAAATATTGTAATTTTAAACTAGCTCCAATAAATGTAATATGCCTCCTGAGGAGTGGAGCTGAAAATGCCTGATCAAGTTCTGAAGAACAGTTCAAACTTCAGGAGACAAGGAGATAACCCAGAAGACTGAATAATCCAGTGTGCACTATAGAGAAAGCTGTGTCAAATGATATTTTTTGGTTGTTGATGTTTGGAATGAGGGCTACCTCTGATGGGTTGTGTGGCCTCAAGTAGCCTGTGCAGTACTCGCTGACAAGAGAGGCCCAGCCAGACACAGGAAATGCTGACTTAATTATGCAGCTTACAAACTCCACAGCTTGTTACACACCTCTCCTCACTGCCCACCCCAATAATAATTTGATTTACTTTAAAGGGCATTTTGTGTTCCAGTGAAAAGAGGCTTAAGGGTCACAAGCAGTTCTGTGCAGAGTGCATTGACTGGAGGGTCTCGGTCGTCATACCCAGACTTAAAACTACAACCATATTTAAAAATGGAAGTGTCTGAAAATAATTTCCTCCCCCTTCATCTGCCAAACCCTGAATTCAAAGTTCAACAAAGGGAGTGGTGATTTTAGATGGTTGAGATGCTGGCAACTCTTGCAGGGGCGATCTTGGGACTTGGCAGGTATATAAAGATGAAGGGATGAAATCTGAAGCTTTTTCTGTGTTCCAGAGAAAGATGATGGATCTGAAAATGAAAATACAGCTTACTATATATCCAAAAATAACCTAGTAGAGCATGAATTCTGGAACTTCGAATGGGATTCTTATTACACAGTATGACCACAAATATTAATGTCATACCAGCCAATTTGGACATCCATGTTTATCTAGCAGTCTTTACAATCCGATAATGTTGATCTTTCCTTCATGAAGATTTTTTGTTTTCTTGCTTTGTTAATGAGACTCGATGTGTTCTTTAAGCCTTCTCTCTAACCCCCAAATTTGGGCTTCATTTATATTTCAGTCACTTCAAGGCACTCTATAAAAATTCTGATATACAAAAAAGAAATGTCTTAGAGGTGCCTAAAGATGTTTTTTTCACATATTTTATTACCAATTTATCTTATGTGTTTTTCCTTCAATCATTTTAGTGAAGTTCCCTCCTAACATAGTGAATATCCATGTGAAACATCCCCCTGAAGCCTCAGTTCAGATCCATCAAGTGTCAAGGATTGACAGCACATCAACAGGACAAAAAGCGAAAGTACCTCAGCCAGTACATCCACAGGTCTCTTACCAAGGTCTTCCGTATCAGAAGACCCAGAAAGGACATACAACTTACACAAATCAACCACCCATTCCTCATATGTTTCCTGTTTCAGTTAAAACTCAGCTTGGCCGCTGCTTTCAGGAGACTGTTGGGACACAGGTAAGAAATGTTTGCTAAGGCTTGTCAGGTTGCTTTAAAACTCTATTATAAAGGAATTAAAAAAAAAATCCAATAATTGGAGGGAAAGGACACATTTGACATTCTTTTCTAAGAAAATTATTTTGAGGATGTAACATTTTTATTAAGTAACATTCTTCTGAACATCTTTCTTGTTCAAGCTAATGTCTTTATTTTCTGTGGGCTTGGGTCCCTGACATTTTGGTTTCAATTATTTTATCCATAGCTTTTTCTTTTTCTCATGGAAATTTCTATTCAACGACTTTATATGTTTTACAGTATTTTAGACTAATGTTTTGAATCTGTTGAAATGTGACCATTGAATGGGGTAGAAAAATCATGAAAGCCAATTGATTGTTAATCTAGAACATTAAAACATTAGTTCACTTAAAAATTGTATGTTCACATTTTTCATATGACTATTCAAAATTGTGTATCTTCTTCCAATGCTGAAAGCATTTTAATAGCAACACGTTTTTATATTTGCATATGTATTTGAATATATGTATATATGTATATATAGAAAGAGAGACATGGTAAGGATATGTGAAAAGATGGTTAAGAAGTCAGTAAAATCCTGTTATTTATTGCTTATTACCTTTCTGAAATTGGGCTTTTCAGACTAAATGTCTTTAAGGTAAATGCATGCCTCAGACTGAAATAATGTGTGAGGTTTCAGGAAAAATCACTTGTTTTGGGAGGTAATGTTAGAGAATCAGTATGTAGTTTTTCAGGCTAAGAAGTATTTTATGACTCTATCATTGAAGATGTGAATTTTAAGTTTATCACAAGGGTTGCTTTGCTTTTGGTCCTTCCAGTAATATGCACCTAAAGTTAGCCAATTTTCAAGCAAAATGCCCTTTACAAGTGTTTCTTCTGGTTGTTTCTTCCAGCTGTCAGTCAATTTTTTTAAAGGTTCTTAAGCTGTGGGCAACCCCTGCCTTCACTCCACAAAAAAAAAAAAGAGGGAAGAGACCTCATTCCCTTACTCACAGATGGGCAAGGAGTTTGTAAAGGATCAATAATGGGGAGCAGACAGGAGCAGAAGTAGGATGCAGTCAGAAGCAGGGTGAAGGTGACACAGTTGTCAGGTCCTAAGGTACAGAACTCGACCTGCTATGGGCAGAATGTTGAACTTGAAATCAAAGTTCCTTAGTCTCAGTCACCTGCCATCTCTAATGAGTTGACACGAGGATGCTTAAAAGTAATTCATTCTGAAAAATGCAATGGAAGAAGTTAATTTAAATGTCATCGCACAGTGAAAAAAATTTTAGAAGACCAGAGTTACATTTGCATATGGAACGTTAAAGGCTAGACTTTACTAATTTTCAAATTATTGGTTTGGGATCTACAGTTTTAATTTACACTGGTGAGTTCTTTGTGCTTGTCTGTTTCAAGCATATTAAAACCTTCTTTTTTTTTTCCAACAAGCTGTTAAAGCACATGGTCAAATGAAAGTTAATGGATTTTACATTAAAAAAATGAAACAGGGCCTGTGTCAAACAACCACTTCTCTCTATTTCCTAAAATGAGCAATCTTAGAAGCATGGCATCAAAAATGTGCAATCCTAAAAATCTGGAAATAAGTGTGATCATTAATAACTGTTTACTGTTTTTTGATATTTCTCTTTGTATTGTATATTAAGAAATTGTATATTAAGAATATATTAAGAATATTAAGAATATTGTATATTAAGAAATATAAAATTACTTCCTTGCTCTTACACTTGGCAGTGGGTGCTGTTTTATCTCCTATCTCCTTTTAAAGGGGGAGAAAATGGAAAATAAGCTTGCATTACCCTCATGTCTGACTTGGAATTCTACTAAATGCTTAGTCGCCAATTTTTATAACTCTTTTTTTCAGTATTTCCCTGGAAAAATGTGTCTGTGCAGTGGTCTCAAGAAAGGGTAGTGAGTGCCTCCTAGTTTAGAACAGTGCATGATCTCAGTATTCACAGATCTCATTGATCAGTGTCAGTCTTGAAGCAGAGCATAGTACAGTTTTCAGAGACATTCTGTTACAGTGATGGTTCAAGTTAGAATTGGAGTTGTAGAATGGCATTTTGTAGAGCATTCATTTAAGACCTTGCCGAAAATATAGATCTAAGTGACTCATTTACCTTTCAAATTTGAATCTGTTGATCTGAAACATCTGAAAATGTTGTTTTTCCTGCAGCCAGTCAGTGCTTATTATTTATGTTAAATATGCCTTAAACTGGGAAAGACAACTGTTTTTTAACTGCTTAATAGATCTACTCTAAAAGAATTAGCTTTTCAGTTTATTTAATATTTGTTTTGCTGTGTCTGTGGGTTCTCTCTGTTCAGATGTGATACTAAAATGAGCTTTCCCTATTAGTAGCAATGTGTTGCAAGTCCTTTCTGGAGTTGATGCTGGATAATTTTGATACCTATACTTAGTTCAACAATCATCAGTGTTTATACATTTTTTTGCAGGGCGGATTGTGTATTTGGCTTCAGAAATATTTTGTTTAATATCCTGGGATCCTGAGATAACTTTACTGTCTGTAGAGCAGATTGGTTGAAGGATTTGTGGGTGGCCTCTTGTAGACAAGTCAACTAGGTTGATTTGGGCTTTGCTGAACTTCCTCTTGGTCCACACTAAAAGCACAGGATTAAAACTGTATCAGAATCTCTCTTGTGGTTTTGTGTGCATGTGTAACTTCTACCATTCCATGTTTCTCTTTATCCCTTGTTCTCTCCTTCTTCTTCCTTGAATTTCAGCTGCTCTTCAGTTACAGGTCCTTTGATTTTAGTGCTCTGAGGTTTTTTTCATAATCTTCTGTGGAATATTTTTCATCTCCCAGCACATTCTTCCTTGCCCCACCTTAGTTAAATTCTCTTAATGCATCTCATTCAAAAACAGTAGGATACTCGATTTCCAAGACAGACAGAGTGCATTTTCTGCAGTGAATTTCCAAGCAAGTGCACACTGTTAAAGTTAGCAACTGGAGCCACCTTGAACTGAAGTTCAGAGGACATTATGGCACAGATAGCTGAAGAATCTGGTCACATTGTCAGGCCTACGATCCCTTTTCATTAATGACATAAGAATTCTTTCAGACCTTCTCTTCCCTTAGCTGTCTGTAGTATCATAAGTGACTATAACCAAAGGCAGCAACCATGAGAACAAGCTAATAAATGGAGAATGAAAAGATGTCAGTCTGCCAGCTCAGAAGGACAGGGAGAGTAGAGGGGCAAGAGGAATGAAATTTCCTAGTTTAATAAGAATAGATAAATAAAGACATAAATTTTTGTAAATACATGTACATATATATGTATATGTTGTTTAATTGTGCTTATTTTCTGAAGTGTCCTCAGGACTGTGAAGTAAAATGGAAAAATAACTACAAAAGTAGCATTACTGTTTGAATTTTTAAGAAGTAATATAGAAAGCAAATAATGCCTTGGATGGCTCTGTTTTGTTCTCAAGTCAATTCAGTTTTCCTGGCTGCCTCTCTTTCTGAGTGGAACACTCAGCATTTATTTCTCCTCTGGGAGATATTAACAGTGATTGCTCCAGGGTAGCTTATCATGTTACACGGTAGCCCACAATGATATGTCCCATACAAAAGTTGTGGTTCATCAAACTCTTTCCTGGTACCACAAAGATTTTTGCAGGGTATATCATAAATCATGTTAAGCTGCAGCCATAAATTTGCTGTTGACATAAAGATATAGGAAGCAAACCTTTACATAAACTTGCCTATTGTTATATAGAAAAATGATGTAGAAGAAATAGAGACTTGAAGTTGGGAAACAGACATAATGGAAGCAGTAGGACAAAAATCCCAATTAGGATGGAGAGCGCTAAATTTATGGAGAGCACTCTATAGTGGTGCCTTCAAAAGCTGGAGATTGGGTGTAGTGTCCTGCAAAATATTTTACAGCCATGTAGTCCTTTATTTCTGAAGTCCAAGGAGCTGGTCATCTTAGACCACTGATTCACTAAGCAAGCAAATAAGGAAGATTTTGTTTCTCTTGTTTAGGTCCTCCTCTTTAGACGATTTTAATTTTAAGAAAAATGCCTTTATTATGACACAGGATATCTTGTTATTCCCCAAAATACTTCTACAGCATCAGTGGTGTACCTAGTAAAGATTCTGTGGTTATTCTTGAGTCCTGTTGATTTTGCATATAATTTCTTTGCATTTAAATCAAGAAAAGAATGCACTTTCCCACTGCCTGTGAAAATCCATATAATTTTTCACCCCTTAAGATAATTTTGAAGAGTTTAATATAAAATAGAGCAGATGTTTTTGGGTATTAGGTTTACAGAAGGAGACTCCTAGTGATCTCAGCATCTGTAGTTTAAAAACAAAATAAAAAACGATTGTTATTCTAAGAGAGACAGATACCAAAGTTGCTTACCTTGATGAAGACAACAAATGGCAAAATGTCCAGAAGAGAAGCTGGCTATGAAGTTGTGTCTGCCTATGCTTGTTCATTCCTCTTCATGTAACTGCTGAGAGGAACTCTCTGAAATGGCCACTGCAAGAATTTCAGAAATAGTGTCTTCTGATCCCCCCTTTTTGTTGTGGTGTTTTAAATTCAAGTCAGTTCCAGGTTGCTGTGTTGGGGTATTTGTTCCATTCCTCACTTTGCAGGGGTTTGCTGCATGATGATTTGTGCTTCCCTTGCAAAGTGCTTTAAAAGGTGCTGCAGAAAAGGTCCATTCTTGTTACAGCTCTGTTCAAAAGGACGCCTGAATTAGAGCTGTTATGGTATTGTGAAGTGAAATTTGTTTGGAAAATCATCTTAAAGAAAACCACAATATAACATCTATAGCAGACAAAGGAGCATATTTTGATAGATTAATGGTTTTAATTATTTAAATGGTTTAATAAATAACATTAATGATGAACATTAGGAAAGACTTTGAAAATTATAAGGGTTGTCCATTTTTCAGTGCAATCAAAACTCTCGCATACGCATTCAAATGTGTTTCAAATGCTGCTTAGTACATCTGATCAACAGATATTAGTTAACCAACATCTTAAGGGGGATAAATTTCTATGGTGACAGTTTATTTAGTACTTTGTTTCAGCAATGTCTTTTACAGGAAACATTTGTTTTGGTTTGAGCAACACATTTCTGTCTGCTGTCAGACTTAATAAAGCTTTACAAAATAAAACTTTACAAAATAAAGCCAAGTGATAGGTGGCAGCTGGAAAAGGTCAGAAATTATCAACATTGTATCATGGTCAATATTCTGACTGCAAATAATTAAGCATTTATTTCATTCAGGCATGAGCATACACTGACTGGGTATTTAACTTTGAGAATACACATAGACTTTTAAAAAACTGGGCTTAGATAATTGATAAGTTTTCCATGATGGGAAATATTCAACAAAGGCATCAAAGCTTTTGAGTTAGAAATCAGAAGAGCAAAATATCTTGATAGCCCTTAAAGCCTAACCTAACATTCCAAAACTACTGTATGCAATACAGTCATAGTGTATGGATGTGGAGGTGATGACAGTAGTAATATGCCTGTTGAAGTTATTCATTCAACTGTATAAGCATCCCTGTTGAACTTCAGATTTAAGAAAACATTTCCTGTGGAGGTAAATTTCAGGTATTTTCTTTTTTTGACAGCTGTATGAAATAAACTTTGGTATTTATCTTCTTTAGGCAGGAGAAGTGATACAATTTTGTGCTTCATGCTGGTACTTTTTCTCTTAGAGCACTTTTAAAATCTCTTTTCTTTAGAATAGTCTTAAAAATATCATCTCATAAAATAAAATAACTGTCTGGAATTCCTTGAAGCTCATGGTTTGGCTTCTGAAGTTCTTAAACAAATAGACTGTCAGAAACTGGTGTGGATTCATTTCCAGGATTAATGCTTCATTTGCAGTAGTTTCTTTGCAAGATCAATACTCCGAAATATCAGAAGATTAAAGGTATATCAGATACCAAAACCACCAAACATTGTTTTAATTACTCAAATAGAAGAAAGCTGGATAATTTTTACTTGCTTATGAAGAATGTTCTGCTCAAGCCAAAACAAATTCTTTACCAGTTCTTCTGGAAAGTCTGGAAGTATTTAAGTTTCTCTCCTCTGCTTATGAGACAATGCCTGTTAGTGAGCCAGTGCTACATGGGATAACACTCTTCATTTGTAACAACCTGTCATTCAGCTGGTCAGTAAGCTAATTAAGAATGTCTGTTAATTGTTTCAGTAATACAGTTTATTATGTTTGAGGTTTCTTGGTCTGTTTGTCGTGCCTATAGGAAAAAAAAAGAAGCAACAATCCAAGGTCTGTGCCTGTTGAATAGTTTGCAGAAAGTTAAACAGTGTATCCATTCACTTCTGCTATTGTGGTATGTGAAATGCAGTCTTTTGAGCTGAATCCCAGAGTCATTAGCTATTAGCTCAGGCAAAGCACCTATCAATTTCAATCATAGTTAATCATGTGACACTCCTTTATTTATGCCTGTATTGTGGTTTTCACTAACAGCTTGTGACAGGGATTTGTAGATGGGTCACGCAGGAGTGGGAGTCCCAGGAAACCTTGTGGTCCCTTGGCCAGAATCCTCTGCAGTTGCCTTGAGAGTAATTGCCAGACTGGGTTCCCTACTGCACTTTACAGGGAGCTGAATAAATTTCCTCTACTGCCTTAGCAGATGAGTTTCAAGGACATAATCCTTCCTTTTCCCTGGCATTGGAAAATACACGACGCGCTGGTGGCAATACACAGCTTAGCACTCTAGAACTGTGGAGACAGGGCAGAGGCTGGAGTCTGGACAGAGTAACAAAGAGGTGATGTGGCTTGGGGTGGCTTTTGTGCACCAGCACAGGGTCAGCCAGAATTTCAGTCTTCCAGTGGGAATATTCAGTACTTCCTTCAGTTATATAAAATATTGGCATAGGAGGCCAGGCACGCATGAGGAAAAATATGTGGATTTGAAACAATACTTTCAGTGTCTCTGAGCGCTTTACCCAGGAAGAACTTTGTTTTATAGCAGTACCATGTGTGCATCATACTGCTGCTACTGCTGAGCCTCTTTCAGCACAGTTGAGCTCTTTTATACCAAACCTTCATGACTTCTTTGCATTCTGAACCAGTAAGAGTTATTTCTAAATCATAAGCTTATGACAGAAATATCATTCATGAAAATCTGTACTCTTTTCCAGGAGCCCTCAGGAATACGGACTAGATTAGTTTAAAATATGTAGATGATGGATAGAAAAGTGTAAACCTAAGCTTGAAGAATGGCATTATCTTCATGCATAGTCAAGCATGCTTGTGTTTAGCTTTCCTGTTTATTTTAAGCTCATAAGTATGTGTTGGAGTTGTGTTGAATGGTGACACAAAATAAAAAATAGTTATGAATTCCTCTAAGTGACTTTTCCACTCACTTGTGAGTCAGAGACTGAAAAAGACTGTCTGAAGAACTAATGAGTTCTTTTTGGTAGTAGGAAGTGGGCTAAGACTTCTGTAGTGGAAAGGAATTACCTATAAAAGTTTCTGAGACCTGTAGAAATAGAGCTTCAGTTTATGTATGCTTAAGGTTGCTGAAAGGAGGGAGCATCCTAAGAAAATGTAGCTGGCTAGAGAACAGTTTGTGCAGTGCCATGAGTGCTTAGAGTATCTGAAGCACTACTAGATGTATCAGAGAAATCAGGGTTTAGTAGCCACAGAAGAACTCTGTTTCTGCTTAGATTAGGACTTTGCAGAGCACTCATGTTTTGTGATGCATAGCTCCAAAATTACACAGATCTTAAGGCAATAGGAGCCCCATGTGGGAGTTGCTTTTCCTTGTTGCCCAGTTTCTACAATGATCTGGATGTTAACCAAATTATCATTGATTCTTCAAGCTTTAATTCACCATAGAGGCAGTGGGAGCAGCAGCTTTAATCATTGCCAGTTTTTACTGACAGGACTGCAAACCACAGTTGCCAGATGACTCAGACTTTGGCATCCTTATTTTTGCTCATGATTTTTATATGGAAATTTGAAAAAGTTATGACCACAAAGATCATGATTTTCAGTAGAGTGCAAATACTGTAGCACCACACCTAAATTATAAGCGAGCTTTAGTCAATCTTCCTCCTTTTCCCCTCCTTTTTTCTTCCCTTCTTTTTTAGCTTGTTACTATTAGATGACACCTTTTCTATTTTGGGAAAAAGGGGAAAAAAAAGGGGGGGTGGGCAGTTCATGATGACATGTTGGCTCTCGTGTTAGCGGAATCTCGCCTTGACACATGCGAGCTCCTGGGATGTGTCCTTGAGGTTTTGACCTTGAAGAGAAACACTGGGTGTTAGGTAATGTGCCTCACTGCCCAAATGCTCCATCTCTGAGATCATAAGGGGGGGATGCAAAACCAGCCTTTATTCCTCCCATTTCTTTTTGCAGAGTGGAGAGTTGTAAAACTGAGGAACAGTGTGGGGAATAGAGCTGGGTGCAAAATGCTTTAGCTGACTCTTAATAACAGCCACAGTGTATGGCTTTAGGAAGTGGCTTCTCTGTCTTTAAAGAAGCTCTAGGAAAGGGGTTAAGTATCTGTAACTATGAAGCAAAGATAGCTGTGGTTATCAAGTGAAATGGTCCTTCCTGGATGGGATGCAGGTTGAGAAAACCAGCATTGTGTAAAGATGTAACATGAACTCTCTAAGGTTTTAGGGTAACCACGTAGAGGAGGAATTATGAGTACTCTCCAGTTGAAAGATCTTTTCAGGGAAAAGATCAGCAGCACAATCTGTATTCCTTTAGCTAGGGGCATCTGGAAGAGTTTATTTCCGTTTTGAAAACAGCAGAGCTGCTACGGCAGAGGAAGTTGTAAGAATTCTCCATTTTTGCATCTTGATGGTATTCCTCAAGTACCAGGCTGGGAGTTGCTTATGGAAGCAGAACTCAGTGGACTCTGACTGATGGTCAGGTGGTCAATGATCAGCCTTGTATTCATCCTACCAGTGCCTAAGCCAGTGGAGTGCAAGACAGCTGAAAGATATGCATTCACCTAGGATAAGCCTGGGCCTGCATCTGAAAGGTGGGACTTGCTGAGATACTCCACTGTTTTAACACAGCCAAGTGCCATCCAGGCAAGGACTATGTCTCATCCCTTGCAACATAGGAAAATGTGGGTGGTCACCAGACCCACTCCAGACAGTAATATAAATATACTCCTAGAGTTGCACAATAACTGAGCAGTCTGTTTGAACCTCTTTGGCGACTCTGTTCTTTTTGCTGTTCATGTGTGATGCCAAACTGAGGCTCAAAGCACAGGTGGTGCTGACCTGTATATGGGTAGTGGGCAGAGGCACACCATAGCCATGCCCTGCTGCTAAAAACTTGCACATGTGTCTGGCTGTCACTGAGATGGAGCACACTTCAGATTTCTCACACATCCCTTGACACAGATCTAAGCTTCACGTGCTGCACGTGCTGAGCTGCAGTCTGATGTTTAAATAGTGAACTGGTGCTGCTTTTAATTTTTTTGAGATACTTCAGGATGTGTCTGGGGAGTATCTGTGAAAAAGGGACAGAGAAAATGGCTGGGATGATGCCTTGCTGGCCCTCCCCATGCAGAGGTGACCCTCTGATGAGTCAGAACCCTTGCAGAGTAGCTTGCTATCCTGTTAGTAGTCACACTGTAAAGCTACACAGGGTAATTCTGCTTTAGAAATATCATTGGCTTATGTGTGACAGTATGATTAAGAGCACATTGGAAAAATTTTGGAAAAGGTGGAGGAAGCTGTCAGTGCCTGTGCATTCAGCATGCATCTGCACTGCAGAGTGACTGTGTTACCAGCTAAGTGAGAGCAACCACAAGGCCACAGCCTGTGGCATAGGATGAGCCAGCTATCCTTAGCTGAAAGCTATGTGGCAGTGAACATTTGGGTTAGAGGTTTACACGCTGTCAGAAGGCAGAGTTAGATTAGGGAAAGTCTATTCACGCCATATTGAGGATTCACACTTCAGCACATTTGAATTGTTTGCTGCAGTGCCTATTTATATCACATTTGCTTTGAAAGTATTACTGAGTGCAGCTGTTGTGGATTTCTCCTGTCCTTTGTGTGTTCCATTGTATACCTAACTGGCAGGTTTAGATGTTTGGGGGTCTTTTTAATGTCTGCAGCTGAAATACATTTAAGCTTTCTTTATCATGCAAAATGGGAGAAAATTGCAAAAGTCAAGAACACAACTAATATGTTGTAAGCTTCCAAATAATAATAGTCTTATTATTATAAAGCTTAATAAGTGTGTTGTTGATTGGTGGGGAAATGAAAATTGACCTCAGAAATTATCAGGTATTATTATTAGGTATTTGAGACAATTTGTATAGCTTTTGAAAAAGAGGACAAGCATGTTTTTATGATGAGAACGGTAGCTGCCAACAGTAAGATACTACCTTAGAAATATGGCCATTCATTCCAATGACATACTGTTTTCTTCTGGATTTTTCTCCTTTTCAAGCTGATACAGGGGAAGATAATAATGTCACTTAATTTACTTATGCCTGTGTAGAGAGCCTCTGCAATGTGTGAGCACTATTTAAGTTCAGTTAAGAGCTCCGTTGAATCTTCAGTGTCTCAGCAAGAGGTTGACACAAAATGACTGAAAAAGAACAATGTACTGGAAGTGAATGTTGTACAGTATCACTAACCAGAGTATTCTTTACCTGACTATTTCAGTGTGGCAAAGCACTTCCTGGCCTTTCCAAGCAAGAAGACTGCTGTGGAACTGTGGGTACCTCCTGGGGTTTTAACAAATGCCAGAAATGTCCCAAGAAGCCATGTAAGTGCTATTTTATCGTTATTCCCATGGCTTTTTCCCTTCAAGTAGTATTTTCCCTTTTTTCAGAAGGGAAAAAAACCCAAAGGAACGTAGTGGAAAAAACATGCTATGATTTGATTAGGGACAGGTTGTAGAAGCTGGAGTTCCCCTGCATGCCAGCAGAGTTACAATATGCAGGCACTTGGTGCAGCCAGCAAAGTTGACGTCATTGGGTTTTTTCCCCTGCTTCTTCCTCCTTTGAGTCAGTGATGGACTGTTGCATTTACTCCGTGGAGGAAGAGTAATCACATTGAATCATCTCGCCTTTTCCAGCTGGACTTCTTTTTTTTTAAGTTTGCACAGAAATCTTAAATTATAGAGGCGCCAGTTTCTGCTTGAAGAGAATGCAGTGACCTCTCGGGACTGCAGATGAAATTTCAAGTTTGGAGCCAAGGTCTTCCAGGCTCTAAATTGCTGGTTGCTTTTTTTTCCTCTGCTTTTGAAATATCTTCCCAAAAAATTAGACAATGAAAAAGACTTTCTTCAGCATTTTATTATGATTAGACATCATATTATAATGAGAAAAGAATTTTGAATTATTTGCATGATTGGTGAGGATAACTTCTTGAACTTTTTGTTTATTACATTATTGTTGCTCAGGAATAGTAATACTTCTGTGTCCTGTCATATTTTCGGCATTAAATGAAAGATGGGAAAAGATAATGTGATCTCTGTTTTGCAGATGGTGTGGACTTGCATTTACTGGGCCAAAAATAGATCATTAAATTGCAGTCATTTTTACCTAGTTCTTCTAGGACCGTGTTATTCAGATAGCAATGCTGGAAATATGTTCAGTGTTTGATTTTTTGGGAAGCATATGTTTCTCTGTAAGTCTTAATGTGGATGTAAATACAATTCCAGCAGAAAGTCTGCTATTACTCCTATTTCTTGACTCCTCCTTCCATAGGCAACTCTTATATAAATTTATGGTGACTCAGTCTGATTTGCTAGTTTCTGAAACATTTTGTGCATTGGAGTATGGCTATCTTCTGATGTGCTTTAGAAAGAGAGCCACTTTGGGTGTTTGAAGTCATAGTTAATAAGACTCAGGTATCTATTTTATTCCTGTAGCATGTAAATACAGTTTCTAAAAGGAGCATGTATGCTAAGCATATAAAATTTAACAAACCCAAGTGACAGATTCTGCACCTGGCCCTGGGCAACCCTGGATGTACACACAAACTGCGGAGTGAGAGGCTGGAGAGCAGTGCAGTGGGGAAGTTGAATGAGTCAGCAGTGCCCTGGCAGCCAGGAGGAAAACCCTGTCCTGGGGGCATCAGGCACAGCATCACCAGTTAGGCGGGGGGGGGATTGTCCTGCTCTGCCCTGAGCTGGGGCAGCCTCACCTCGAGTGCTGGGGGCAGTGCTGGGTGACACAATGTAAGAAGGACATAAAGCTCTTAGAGACTGTCCGAAGGAGGACCACAAGGATGGTGAAGGTCCTTGAGGAGCAGCTGAGGTCACTGGGTCCATTCTGTCTGGAGAAGATTGAGGGCAGACCTCACTGCAGTTACAATTTCCTCATGAGGAGAAGAGGAGGGGCAGGCACTGATCTCTGCTCTGTGGTGCCCAGTGACAGGACCCCAGGGAATGGCCTGAAGTTGTGCCAGGGAGGTTTAGGTTGGATATTAGGAAAAGGTTCTTCACCCAGAGGGTGGCTGGACACTGGGACAGGCTCCCCAGGGAAGTGGTCACAGCACCAGCCTGACAGAGTTCAAGAAGTGTTTGGACAGTGCAATTGAACTACAACTGAAGTATAGTTCATCAGAATCATATTGGCAAGTGAAATGTTGCTTATTTGGATGTAGGTGTGCTGTGAGAAAACTTGCAAAAACCTGAAATATGTTTCAACCAAAAATTGGTTGGAACTACTATTACAAATTTTTGATGCCTGGTTTGAAGGGAAGCACACTTGCTAGTTCTTCATAGTTCAGGTAAAATACTGATTGTCTCACCCTAGGATCCACAGCAGATGTGTGGATCAGCTGCTTAATGGCATTGTGCTCAGCACAGTGTTAAAAGCAAGCAAACAGGGAAACTGTGAACTTCTGATGCACAGATGCTTTCTAAGCAGGTAGGTTCTCCTAAGAGAAGTGCTTGAACTCAACTTAAAAACCTCTTCTAAAGGGAAGCCCATCACTCTTTTTTCAAAGCACTGAATAAGAATAATTTGTTTAAATGCTAATGAGATGAGCAATGTCCTTTTGTTATAAAAAAGTTAAGTGACTAGCATGCTTGCTCAAGATGGGACACTTCAAAGTTCCTTTATCTGCCAGAATAATTTCTAATCTACATTTTATACCTATGAGGAGATGCCCTAACCCATAAAATGTAGAAACAATTCTTGGAACAGATCTAGGAACCCAGTCTGTTTCCCAGAGCCCTTAATTACTTACAGTATGAGTCATACTCACTCCTGCTTTCTGGCTCAATTTGGAATAGTTTTTTTGAATGTAATTGTATGATTTCAGGAAGAGACAGAGAATGGCGCCACTTGGAATAATCCTCTCCTTCTGATTAAAGCATTCCTGGAAAGTAAGGATTTGTGTCTCCTAGACATAATAGGACACATTTCTCGTCTTTCTAGGTGGGAGTTCTCACTGTATGTAAGTGTTTTAAGAAGGGAGGACGAGAAGGGTGCGCTATCTTTTTTATCCAGATGAAAATACGGTCATTATATCAAGAGTGTGATATTGTAGGTGTATTCTTTAAGAATATTTGTTGAATCTGTCAAGAAGGTTTAGTAGCAGTGTATGTATTTTCTCTAGGGTACATCTGATTTAGGAATGATTCTAAGCGTGATGCTATTTAAACATGCCATGTCTTATGGCAATTCTACACGGATGCAAATGGTGAATTTTTAGATTTTTTAAGAATTGAAGGTTGTAAGTTTAGTGTGTTGCAGGTGTTTAAGTGATCTTACAGCATCTTAAAATGTTGTAGACGATCAGTTTGAACTTAGGCACAGAACTTGAAATCCCAGAATCTGTTTTGGATCTCGGTCTTTTGACCGTTTGGGCATAGATGTCAAATTAAGCCTCATGACAGTATCAAAATATTACGGTTCTGTGGAGTAAACAATTTCCAAAGATAAATGTAAATTTGTTAGAAGATTTATTGGACATCTAGAGTGGATGCTGAAGGATTTATCGTCATCAGGTGTTTTTATTTTACAACACTGAGAATGCTTTAGTGGTAAAAAGAATATGCATATATTCTTATATACATAAATTTATATGCTATTGGATGGAAAAACTTAGGAGTCAAGTAAATAATTAGTAAGTTATCAGTTAAGTGATATCTATACTTGTGTCTCAACAGGTTAAGTTAGTCCTACATTCTTTCTGATCTGTTCTGATATTTCACTGAATTGGTATTACCCTTTTTATTGTAGATGTTTCGGAAGGAAACAGACTTCCTTTTGCTTTTATGGTTTTATGCCTCATAAATTTCATTAAAAGTGAATGTGTTTCTCTAATAATATGTAATCAGGTTGTGATCTTCTGCATAACCCACTTCAAAATATTTAAGCATATACTTTAGTGCCACTAGCAGGCCCTTACCTCTTCAATCAACTACTTAAGGACGTGCATAAATTTGCATATGTCTTGTTCCCATGTTCTTACAGAGGGGTCTGTCATCTTTGTAAGGACTTGAGTGTTTTGGGTAACAGCCACTGCTCAGTCAGGGCTTCTGTCCTGTTGTAAATTTAAATGCCTTGGCCTGAAACAGCTGCTGTGTCTGCAAGTTTATGGGTTGTTCAGTATTACTGAAAACCAAAAGAAGTTTGGAACAGGTCTCCATTTTTAAGGGCTTCTAACAGAAGACAGCTTTTAAGAAGGGTCTTTCTGTGCTACATGGGGGATGTTGTGATTGGTCAGGCTTCTTGCTAACTTAGTAATTACAAAGAGGTTGTTTAGGTGAGTAAAGGGTAAGCAGTGTCAGGCTCCATCCAGCTCCCACATGGACCACTAGCCATCACTGAACAAGCTTCTTCTCTACTGTGATTACTTACATTTCTGCTCCTTGTTGAAAGGTAGAAAACAGCTGCTGGTGAGCTGCCAGTTTCCTGTGTGCTGTGGGACTAGGAGGATGAGGAAGGAGGGAGAGGTTAAAATCTCTGCCCTCAGTCCACCACTGCACTTTCTAGAGTAGCTGAGTCACCCTGGGAGGGAAAATGTGTTGCAGCACTGGAAAAGACCTGGCATAGGTTATGGGCTGGTCTCCATCTACAACTGGAAGCTGTTTTCATTCAATAGGCTGCACTGCAGGGTACCATTCCTGCCCACAGCAAGTTACAGAGACTCTCCTGGTTTTAGTGTGGATTAAATCTGGTCTGTTATGGCAAACACAGATCAGTTAGGACATAATGAGTGTAATTATGAGTTTGAATCTGCCAACACAAGTACTAGGAGTTTCATTGACACTTTTGGGGAGCAGAAGTAGACTAATGCATTGTGCTTTTGAAGTCTCCTTAAATTTCAACTGGTTTTAATATTAACATTATGAAAAGACTGAAAAATCTGCCTTGGAAACTAAATGTTTAGCTGTCACTTAAGAGAGACACAATTTTCAAGTTGTAGCTGGTGTTGAAATGATTGTAGTCAGTGTAAAGACAGAAAAGTGTGTGTTCAGAACTGTAATAACGTTGCTGTATTTTTACTACATGTGTTTAACCATTTTGCTGTTTATGTTTATCTAAGGAGAATCTCAATGTTTTATTTAAGCAATTATTTTAAATAATTCAAATTTTGAAATAAACCTATAAAACTGCTACTCAAGATCATCACTTAAATTTTTCAGAATAATAAGCAAAGCTTTAAAACAATTATCCTTTTTTTCCCATCATTACAGTCAACCAAGTGCCAGTTTTAAAGTAAGCTGCGGGGATAAACGTGTGCTTCAGGCATTATGTGAAGGGAAGCCAATCAACAGCATTATGTTATTCAGTTCTTCTGTCTTATTTGAGAGTTTATATACAGTAAAGATGGAAATGAATGAATCTGGTGGATTTGGGGGGGTTTTGTCTATTGAACATTTGGAACACTTTTGAAATGAAACAAAAGATCTGACAAAATGTAAAGTATCTCTGTTGTAACTTTCAAATTATGAAAAACTCTCTTGACTCGTATTAAGAGTATTTATGTGATCATAGTGCCAGAAGTTTAGTCCTTTATGCTTAACAAAGTACTGGGCTTTGCCAAGAAATTAGCTTTTAGTGCATAACCATACAAAGAAGTTACTGCTCTCAGTTATGATGTTTAAGAATCAATAAACAGTTTTCTGTAGTCTGAAAAACAACCTAAAGTGGAGGGAAGAGACAAGAAATGGAAATAAAAAGCTGGTTAAATGAAAACTTTCTAGTTTGGCAAAATTGAACTCAGTATTTATTTTGCAGTGTTGTTATGTCTGTGACTGTTTACACTGATCAGCCAGTAAGTGAAGTGTAGTATTCTAAAATTCAACAGCTCTGTTAGGTAAATCCTAGATGTTTCCATAACGAATCTGCAACATTATCTTTTCCAAAGATGATATTTGTAGCTGGTTTGCAAAAGTAATTATTTGACTATTTCAGAACAAATAGGATGACAGATATCCTGATTTCAAAGATTTGTTTTGTTTTTTAACACAAATTTGACTGGATAACCGAAGACTTAAGTGGTACACATATTGAAAAATATGGAATTACGGTTACGTGTACAATCTTTAAGTTTAATTTCTTTGTCTTTTTTGCTTAACTGTTTATCACAAAACCTTATAATTTTTAAAGTATAGTTATATAATAATTTAGCTGACAGGCTCTGCAAACATATAAGTTATCAGTATTTAACTGATGCAATTTTTTTTCCAGCTTACCATGGATATGGTCCTATGATGGAATGCCCACAAGGCTACAAGAGAATCAATGCTACATTTTGTCAAGGTATGTTAGTACCCAAATTGGTTGTGTTTATTTTTAGTACTGGCTTTCTGTGACAGCTTCTTCGATATTGATGATATAGATTAATTAATCCAGTCCATTGATTTATATTTGGGAAAAAATATTGACTATACTTTTGACTCTTTTCAAATATTGGCAACTCTGTAAGAGTGAACTTTTTCTCCAGGGAAAATAACTTCTGAAACTTTTATGTATACCCTCATTTTCTTTGATGATAAAGATGACTTCATAAGGATTCTTTTACTTTGTTTTTCTGTAGAAATACAATGTTTTGTCAGTTTTTTTGCTAAACAGTGAACCCACAGACATATTCAGTTCAGTCAGATGAAACTAACAATATAGAACAATTTTTGTTATCATGAAGGTGTAGAGTAATCAGAGAACAATTCTTTTGAACTCAAGAGGCTAGGCACAACAGTACTGAGAGAAGCCAGATAACATCCCTGGCAAGTGGAGCTGAAAAGAATGAGTACCTGGCTGCAATGTAAAGTGACCCACCTGTTTCCAGAATGGGCATAGTGCAGGTGAGGATGCATGGAGTTAGACACAGGCCAGTTGTGTTACTCTGAGATTATTATTGCCTGGTGGTAAATCTGGGACTTATCAAAACATACAGGGTTGTGGGGTCTGCATGATCATGCAGCTACAAAGGAAGGTTTGGGACATGTGGATTTCCTGGTCTTGTAGCATCTCTTATCTGACAAAGCTGAAGAGATGACCACAGACAAATGCTCATTCTTTCTGTGTATCTTGGAGCACTGCACAGATGTGCCAAGTAAAGATGTAGGAAAAAGCTTGTCTGACTTGTTTGGCACAGCACAAGTAAACAAGAAAAAGGAGCTCTGAGAGAATGTAAGCAATCTTGCAGTAGTGTTCTGGAGAGAGATTTGGGAAGAAAGGGAAAAAAGAGTTTAAGTGAAGCTGATACTGCTGTGGCCAGGTTTCTTGATCAGTGTTTATACTGCAAGGGATAAAGAGATTCCAACAAATAGTAGTGCTGGTGGAGAGCTGGATAAAATGAAAGAATAGTTGATGTTAAAGGATATTTGTAGGCATTTTGGACATCAATTTAATCTTATTTAACTGAAAAATTTCACTTTGCATGTTAATGAGGGAATGTACAATAGCCAGTTGCATAAAGAAATTATTTGACCACCAAAATAATAAAGTTTGTAGAGCACTAAACACAAACATCATGCTGTTTCACTGCTGAGGGAGATGTGAGCTGCTATCTGCAGCTACCTGAGCCTATCTGTTACTCAGGTCTCTACCTAGTGGTTTACCAGCTTGCAGGTTAGGGGCATTTGGATGACTGGATGGGTCAAAACACTAAAAAAGTAAATGGAGGAGAGCTGTCAATTGCATCTCAAGAGCTTGTTCTCTACTCTGCAGTGAAAGACTGTAAAGCCCTCTCAGTAAGTAAAAGGGATGGGGAGATGTTGATGGCAATTTGCTAATGAGGACTGCAAAGTGACAAGCTCAAGGAAGTTGAGTGTCAGATGTAAGTGGGCAGCCTTTTTATGCCTCAAATTAAACATACCAGTGATGGATGTACTTCAGCAAGGTGGTTCCAGCTATTTTAAAAGAGATTGTTTCGTTCCACATATCAGTCACGAGGTTTTCTAGCTTTGACCCTAGAAAGTCTAGAAATGCCATGATGGGTTAGTGCCCTCATGCAACCCTCTGAGCATGATCCAGGAGAGACAGAAGCTTTTCATTATCTTCAGTAGTCCTGTGTATACCCCACAGAATACACAATGGTTTCAGACAGCAGCAACCCAGCAGGCATTTAAAGGCAAGTAGGGCATTCAGTTTGGCTCAAGAGATTGAACCTAGCTGTTGGCAAACCTTGTTTCATGGAAACTTAAGATCCTTTTTCAGGGGCTATGGACAGCTAGAAATGGTCTGGTGCTTGTGAAGGTTGCCAGAAATAGGCCAGGAAGTTGTTTGGCTGAGCAGTGACGGGCTGATAGAGAGGCTGATATGTCTCTGGGTAGGAGCATAAGAGGGAGCTGAGTACTGCCACAGTAGGGTACAGAAATAGATCTGTACCTGGTAGGCTAATCATTGAGTTTTGCACTGGATTTTGATAATTCTTCCCCTGACACATTTTTGTACTACTCGACTAAAACTGCAAGAAATATGAGGCTTTAAACAATTTGTTTTATACTGCTGTCACTATTCCAGAGGAGAGTGAGCTGTAGACTCTAAATATAACTTGTAGTTGATACATGGAAATTTATAATGTTTAATCATAAGGTTTATCATAAATATCATTTATAGTGTTTAATCATAAAATGATAGTAGGATTATCTTACCAGGGAGTGGACTGTTGATGAATTTAGGATGGGGACAATCTCCTAACTTTCTGGAGAGGGATTTGGTAGTGGCTGTTGAAGGTTCCCATTATTGCTTTAGTGAGGTTTAAATAGCTCCTGTGTAATTTGCTCACTAACACACTCCAATAAGGAGATACAAATGGGAGAAGGAATACCCATGAAACAAGCTACGATGGAATTTAGTCCTGTTGAAGAAGTAACAAGATTACCATTTTCTTTCAGAGGGTCAGGATTTTGACCTCTGTTTGAACGTTCTTCAGGAAAGCTAGCTTCATATGTGAAAGCTGCTGGTAGGATGCATTTCAGCTCTGAAATGGTTATTGGCATGTGCCTCTCAATGGGTCAGCCAAAAGTGTCTTGTTTGTTTATCTGAAGCAGAGATGCTTTTCTATAAGAGCAGAAGCCAGGGCTGATGAAGAAAGAGCTGTCCATATCACTGACACGGGCAGCCGCAGATGTCAGAAGAAAACTGTTTAAGCTGCTGGCGTGGGAGTCCTCATATTCCTTACAATTAAATTGGAAGGGACTGGAACAGCATGTCCATACGCAAGTGTAAGTTTTAATTAGATTATTCTTTGCTGAAAGGGTACACATGCTGTGTCCATGCTTAGAAAGGGCCAGGGCTGCCAGACCAAATAGTAATGGGGATATATTTCTGAATCCCTGCCTGCAGCTGAAAGAGATTGGTTTTTTCACCTAGCTGTTGTCCAGCTTTCACTGCCTTTGAAAACTCAGGCCTAAAAGTCTAATTAACCTTTTGTTCTATTTTGGTTTTGCAGTCAAAAGTCTACATAGGCTTCATCAACTAAGGAGTATTAGTGTGAATAATAACCAGATCATTATTTTTTTCCCTTCAAATGAGTGAACTAATGCAATTAGGCATTCTTCTCTCTAATGTGTAAGTAGGACCACAAAGAACCATCTGTGGGCATGTTAATTCAAGCAGTTGAGTGTAATTACTGTCAAGAAAGCTTTTCCCTCCTCAGTAATTATGTTTTCAATGGGGTGATTTATTACATGTACACACATGGATGCCCTTAGGCTGTCATTAGAGCCAAAATACAGCTTATCAGTGTTGCAACTTCTTTGTCAGAATCCACTAATTTCTGGTTCCCTGCTTAAAGTTATACTTAATGTTTCCTTAGTCTGCTAATGGTTTTCTTGGAAAACTGAAATAGAATGGAAAAAACAGCTGGTGAAAAGGTTGGATTCATTTTTCAGGAAACTAACATATTGCCAACAGAGCACTTTAGAAATCTTATCTTGAAGAACTGGAAAAATACCTGAACACTTGCTGTTTTGCAATGAAGTAAAAAGTGCATGGAAGTTCTTGGAAAGTCCCTATATTCTTAAAATTAAATGTTTATGAGCTTGCAGAAACTAGTACTTGTATGTTGATAGATCAAATTCTGTAATCACATTCCCTTGGCTTCATCATGATTTAAGATAAATTTTGAATGTATATTCTTCCCTCCTACATTTTTTCCTAAAATACAATAACAAATTTGTTTTCTCTGCATGTTGTATATTTATTTAATTACTTTTAAGTAATAAAAGAGCTTTGTTAATAAGAAATGCTGTTTAATGTTACATACTAAGTCAAAAGCCATCTTTCAAAGAAGTTCTTTTGTGATGATCATAGTAAGAAATAAATATATCTCCAGAAACTGGGCTAGGTTGCTGTTTGGACACTGATTATGTGTTTGAGAAGTGTGGCTCTGCAAACTTGCATTCCAGTAAATTCCACGCAAAAGCACAAAACTAGTTGGCCGGATTTCTTCTGCTGCTATTCTGCTAGCTCACAGGAATCAGTGGGTCATTTCTTAGAATAAGCAACTGTTTTTTCTGTAATGTTAAAAAATATTGCAATAGTTTATTTAGCAACAAAGCATTGTTTTTTGTTTCTTTTACCTCTCATTCTCACTGATCAAGTTACTATTGACACAGTGAACTATAATGGAAGCAGTAAAATCTGGATACTGTATTTTTCTTAGAGGATATTAATAGTGGTTAATGTAGCAGAAACAGTTGGAACAGTATTTTCTGTGGTGTTAATAGGTAATTGATTGTAATTTACTTTCATAAAGAGAATAAAAACTGATGCCTGCATATTGAGTCAATTTGGAGGTCAACCAGTCAGATGGCACTCACAGTGAAGCCTAGTATATAACTTACCAGAATGTATCAAATTTTCATAATTGACATAAATTATATGTTCCAGTCTAAATTTACAGCATGATTTATTATGCATATTAAAGCACTTACAGCATGAAAACATCTATCAGGGCAGATATTACTAAATAACATTCAATGACTGAGCACTTGGTCATTTTTAATTAAGAAGTTGCACAAATACTTTGACAAATTCTAATTAGTATAGAATTGATCTAGACAGCTTTCTTTGCTTAAGTGCAGGAGAGTGTTTTAAGGGTGTGTGGGTCTTACTGAAAGGCAAGTTGTTGCCTTTGCATCAGAAGGGAATAAATATTTTCCATTTGGTTTTAATACTTAGTAATTTTTAAAAAGTTGGTCAGTTTTTGATAAGCATAGACATAGGATTTCAGAGCTAACTGTAGAAGTCCCCCTTTAGAAATTTATCTTTCCACAGTGCTTAGGCCTATAATCAGCTATTGGGATTGCTTGTGTCCTCCAGCACCAGCCACTTGGGACAGAGGGGGTGAGATGGGCTGCAGTACATCTCTAGCCACAACTTTATTCTGAATAGTTCAGTGAAGTTACCAGGGCTGTGGTGGTCTGTCTAGAAATCCCTGCTTCTAGAGGTTCCTATTCTTGGTCCAAATTTTATAAGAACCTTCTGGATATCATGACTTTCTTAGCTGAAAGCAGTTGCATATTTAGTTTTTTTATGCCTTGTTATGTGTTGTATGAAAAATTGTGAAATGAGATGTTGTTTTCTTCTTTGCATGTGATGTGACTTCGAAAATCAGACTTTTCATTGTTTTTTGAGTCGTATTAATTCATGTAATCAAAAATCACCTACCAAATTTGTAATATAGCAAACTCAATGATACAAGTGAGATCTATTTTTTCAAAAGAGGGCTTTTAACTAATACTAAATTACTTAACATTCTTCAGCCTTGTTTATGAAAGTTTTAAATGCCTTTTTTTGTTACTTCAGCATAAAATAGTAATAAAATCAAACCCCTGTCCCATTTTGATAGTGGAACCTATTGTTTCAAGATATCAGTGCTCCTGAAAAGAAATTTGACTGCATTAATTACATCAATAGTAGCAGTGGTTTTTTTTTCAAAAAACAAAGTCTAGTTTTCTTTGCATTTGCATTGTTCAAAATTCTTGCAGTAGCCCCTGAATGTTTTGAATTCACAGACTGCTTTTCTTGAGTGAAAATGTTTCCTTTAAAATGAATAGATAGATTTAAATAACATAATATCGGCAGATTGCATAACTCAATAATAAACATGTGCATTTGGTTGTAGAATTTTAGGATAATACTTAAGAGTGGTTAAAATTTCCAAGCAGCGATTATTTTGGTGAGCATAAATTCAATGTGCTAAGCCTGGAAATGAAAGAATGAATTTAATTTTATAGGAATGTTTCAAATTCCTGCATGTCTGCGACCAAATATGGGCATTGCTCGCTATCCGAAAAGGGTGGGCAGCGGACTCCCTCCGTGTGTCCGAATGACTTACTAGTCTGAAGGCAGAGAAGACAGCTTTACACCACCTCAGCATTTCTGCATTAGGCCAGCTGGGCCTGGGTGGTCTGAGAAGCTGTTGTAATGCTTCACACAGCCAAAGCACAGTGAGCTTCTCTTCCTAAATAGCCTTACAGCTGGAAGCAGCCAAAGGGAAACACTGCAGATCTGATGCTCCAGCCATCAGCTTTTGTAGGGTGCTCTGTAGCAGAGCAGTTCTCTGCACCACTTTGCTTGGCTGTAGCAACCACCAGGTTGTGTTGGCCTGTCAATGTGTAGAACAGAAGCAGGCTGTGAGGCATTTCCATATTTGCTTGGTGTTTCAGTAAAAGGGGAAATTAAAGGAGCTTTATGATGTAGTAAATAACTCGGCATGGTTTACAGTAACCAAGCAAAGCATATTCTTTCAACAGTAAGTGACAGGTACAGATCTCGTTTTAAGCAGGCACAGGAATTTTTCCTAGGATTGGATGTTTACACTTAGCATGGTTTGTTATTCTTGGATAAAGGATACTCAGGCTGCGTTAAATGTCATTAATCCTGGAACAAAGCTGAAATGATTCACTTCCTGGATGTGATTGAATTAGGCGTAACATTGCTCAAGGAAATGTGAGAGAAGTTGCTTGTAGGTTTCCAGTCAAGAATCAAAGTACTGTTGAACAGCAGCTAATGCAGTCACAAACCCTGTTTTAATCTAATTTAAAAGCTAGCATAGAACTGGAGAATGCAAGCAGAATATTGGAAGTTAAGACCTTCTGCAGCATGTACTCCCCTCCAGCACAGAATTCTGTGCATTGTCATTCAGTTGAGAAAGAGAATCTACTACATTGTACTTTTCTGTACATAAATACTTCTACATCAGTGAGAGGTAAATCCTTCCATTAGGTGTGAAAATGTTTGTCATTGAAATTTAAGTACCTTACGACAGAATTTGAAGTTTAGATTTATGCATTTCTTTTTCAGTCATCACAATTCCCCACTGTGCAGTGTATGTAAGAGAGCTGAACAAGTAAATCTGTACTTGAGGAAATACAGCTGGAGATGTTGAAAAATCACTGCGGGTTTTTGATCTTTAGGCAAAGAAGAACTGTTTAGAGAAGAATAACAGATAAGGGTCGGCTGTTTTCAGAAGCTTCATGCATCTTTTTATTTTTTGTGGAGTATCCAGTCCTTCTCTAAATCACAGTTGTTAGAAGAAAATAGGTGATATTAACTGTTGCCTGCACTTAGACTGAACGATGTCTACGTGTGGTCATGAGTAAAAACAGTTCTTCATCTGATTGTGTTAAATATGCGTGGACCAAGATTCTGGTAAAGTGCTTTGGTGTATTTTTAATATGAAACCATGACGATTGCCTTACACTGGACAAAAATCCAAATAAAATTCCTTTGTGAGCATTCATAGAAAGCAAGCAGAAAAAAAAGGAGCAAAGTAAATTTTCTTTTTGTTATCTGACTTATCCATTCATTTCCATCTTGTATTTTCTAATAATGGGTGTAAAATTCATTGAAGATGAATCTGTTTTTGGACTTAGCAAAGCTATATAATTATCATGGTTTATAACAAGTTCAATGTTACTCTGTGCTTACTTGTTTGAATGAACACCATCTTATATTGTTCCCACCTTGCTGCTTTGCTTTGTTGGTTTTGAGGGGTTTTTTTTTTCTTCTTGTTGTTTTTTTTAAAGTCACGAAGATAGTAATGTGTTCACAGCCGTATTCTCCACATGAGCAGACAGGCATGCAGTTAGAAAATGGCTGTTATGGTTTGCTTTTTTTCACCAGGAAATTCAGTGGCAGTGAGTCATTAACACACTGCATTTTCTGAGAGCAGGCTGACCTAACACCCAGAAGACCTATAAAAATGTGTGGGAAGGTATCAAACACCAACTGTTGTTGTTAAGAGCGCCTGTTTTAAATTCTTAGTGGGATAGATTAGCAGCAGTTTGGTTCCAGTGCCTGGGGTATTTGAAGCTGGGAGCACGGTGGTGGCTGACCTCACCATATATCAAGCTGTGCTTAGGAAAGAGTATAGGAGGAGCTGAGAGACAGCAGGATCAGCTGTACAGTGCTGCAGCATCACTGTCAAGACCCTGGTTGTGACAAAGCTTCTGTGTATTTGGGTGAACTTGTGAGAGCAGAGTCACCAACAGGGCCGCTGGGATGGCATTTGGCTTCCACTGCCATCTCAGCTGATTGTAAGGATGAGGCAAACTTTCATGGGGATGGACCACCAAATCTAGGGACACAGTCTGCCAAGGACCAGTTCCACATATTTGGCATGGATAATACTAAAAGGTAACAGCAAAGGGTCAGGTTGTCAGTCAGTGCATCTTTTATGCCAGTGGGATTGTACCTATTTCTTACCATTGACAAAGAGTCAAGTCATTCATATTATCAAACACCAACTGTTAAAAAATCAATCCTTTATTTACCAGTTCTGTATAAATTATTAATGACAGTGCTTACTGTGAGAGTTCATTATGGAGCCATGTGAGGTGCTGTGTGGAATATCTCCTTGTTTAAATTCCTTTTTTTTCCTGCATCATTGGTGCAGAGGCTTTTTACCAATGGAATTTCATTGCTCTGTGTTTCTCAAAAACTGAAAGTCTATACTGAATTGGTCTTTGGAAAGCTTTATTTGCATATGTGTGGTTTTATAGTACTTCTACATAGCCCCATAGTATTTCCTTTGTGTAGATTAAGGCATTTAATCAAATTACTCCTCAAGCATGCCATCAGTTTGTACTTCTGCACAAGACATTATTCAGACATTTTTCTCTAGTTTTTACAATGGAGCAAATGAATTCTTATTCCTATACTAATGTAAAATTGGAATCTTTTATGTCCATATACAAGAACTAGAGGGCTAAAAAAAAAAAGTCTGCTAATCTTGAATCAGATTTCCTTTCCAGCTGCTTGAACAAGTTGATTCCAATGCAATTTGCACAGCTGGGCAGGCTGGCAGGTGGTAGGGAACGTTTTTGATAGGTGGCCTTTTACCACTGTCTGAAATGAAGTAGGTAGTAAATCTAGGAGGAATTGGTTTTTTCTGCTCAAGTTGTTAAATAAACACTATTCCTATATGTATGTATGTTTCTTTTGAAAATGTGGGGGTTTTGGGGTTTTTGTTGTTTCTTTTTTTTGTTGTTGTTGTTTTTTGTTTTTTTAATCAGCTTCTGGCTTGTTTCTGTGGAATCCCTAGACAAGCTTGTGTAATTCACCATAGAGCATCAGCTTAGTAATTCGATGAGCTCAATGAGTAGACATGACCAGGACAAGAGGCATTATAACACATTGTAATTAAGTTATGCTGAGGCACTGGAACATGCACAATGAAGTTAACTCTAAAAATTGGACAAATTTAGCAAAAGGAATATGTGTATCAGTAACTTTAGAAAGGAATATTAGTTGATATTTACATATATATATAAAAGCTGGTACTTAAATGTAGCAGTGCCCACATTAAATAGCAATAGCAGAGCTCATGTGAATGGGGAATTATGTTTTTAGTACAAGATATACAACAGTGCATCTGTAAAGAGATTGAATACAGAGAGCATCTGTGAATGTTTCCTGCAGAATAGTTGAATCATTTGGAAAGAAGGATGACTGTGTATTAATGAATTATACAAGATCCCACATATCCACAAATCAGCCACTCCAGGAAATAATGCCTTGAAACATTCATACTTCTAATATTCAAATAACAAAGTTTATCCGTATATAGATTTTAAACATTCCTTAAAATGAAGATGGATGCAAATGAGTAAAGTTATGTCATCTAATAAGTGAAGAATGCATCATTAATTATTTTTAACACTGAAAATACAAATGCACTTATGTTAAACCATGTAATTACTTACCTTGCTTAAAAACATGTAGAAGGGTAGAATTATTCTCCTAGATAGAAAGAAAAAGTGCCGTCCATTTCACGCTGACATATATGTAAATAGCAATGTATTTTAATGCTTAACAAATGAGAGACTTTGTCTTTTTACTGAAAATAAAAATTGTAAAATCCAAGTCAAATTGTCATTATTTAAAATAGGCTGTTTTCTTTGCTGATGTAAAACTTATATACTGTTTTCATGAGAGAAAGCATTTAGCATTTCTGCTAATTCTAATTCCAGAAAAAGTCATCCAAAAAGTGATAAATTATATATGTCACTTGGCAGATATCTTCCATTTTCCCCCAGTCATATATGTTAATTTTCCTGTAAAGGAAAACGTATACTGAGAATTTGGAAAGGGAGAAATTTGTTTAAAAATGTCTGGGTATTACAATGTAGGAAGCAGAGAAATTATTTTCATTATGTGTATCAATTTCTCCTGTGTTTTTCCTCTTCCTCATAAATCTGTAGGTGGTTTTTGTGCATAACTGTATGTGTCATTTGTGTAATTGTGTTGAGGATTTTCATTTTGAAATGAACCCAGATAACGACATTTTTCCGGCACTCAGAGTAAAGGATACTATCTCTTCCTCTAACTTATTTCTGACATCAGAGAAAACACTCTATCAAAGCCAGTAGAATAGTTTTGTGGTTTAGCATTTGAAGACTGATCTGACAACCCAAATTGCCAACAGATAGAGAACTCAATAGAGCTTGATTGTTTCCAGTATTTTCTTTGTATTAGCTTCTAGATATTTCAGTCTTTCCATCAGGTCCTAGTTGAGCCTAATTTTAGAAAATGGAACATTAGTAATATGTCCTTTCCTCCCAACAACTTTACAGCAGCATCACTATGTTTCTATTTAGGGATGTTTCAATAATGTCTTTTATTTGCTAACTGTTAAGATTTAAGTTATTTTTTTTAATACTCAAAATCATAATGGTATTGAAATAGCAATAGTCTTCCCTCTGGGATCATTTGGGACTGTGTAGATACTTTTGATCATATTTTGAGACTTCAGGGGAAAAGAAAGAACTTAGTCTGATGAAGAAACTTGATAAAATTCAAGTGCATCTAATGAATGAAAATGTCTACCTTGATATTCCGTATTAATATTTAATTGTTTATATTCTCTATTAATGCAATCCTTAAATAAGGAACTCCTACTCTTATATGGGATGTCATCCTGCTTAAACATTGGATGGAACAAAAAGTAGACTGCTGTACAAAAATATTTCAGCTGTTTTTTCTGCTCTTTTCTTATACCATTCTCCTCTTTAAATAGTCCACTCCCTCTGAGGTCAGAAAGTCATGTAGTCTGGGAATTTCACTTGAAAATTCCTTTGAGGCAGAGCTGATCCTTTGTAATTCGTGTGGTTTCCATCACATTTCATCCAAAGTTCTAGGATATAAATTACAACTCCTTGTCACATGCAGCTAAGTGCATAGAAATGAAGTTTATCCAGGTGGTGTCAAGATATTATATTAGGTATAGCACTGGAAGAGGTGAAGGATAAGCTCAACATTGAGTATTTGGGGAAAAAAATGTGGCTGATATGGCAACTGCCAGACTCTGCTGTACTGTGCACTCTTGTGTCATGGGATAGGTAGCCAAACTTAAGGAGAAAAATGAAGAAGAAAGAATCTTTCTATAGGTCTCCAAATGCAAACTTTGGCACATCTGTTACATTTTGTATATTCAACCTCTTACCTTCAGTTATGGTGTTGAATTAGGAAGCAACATACAATGAGGTCAAATAAAATGAGGTTGGTATTGTAGAAGCTAAAAGGAAAGATAATAAATATTATATATTTTAATGATCACTAATACCTAATTTTCAAAGAACTAGCTGGAATTTCTAAATTCCACATGAAGTGTGTTCACCCAGCAAGATAGTGTTTTTTCCTAGCCTTAAGGATAGGGAGGAAAAGTCTGATGGAAAAATAATAGATGTCAATATTTTAAAGTGGGTCTATTTCAATCTACTCTCTCAATTTTTCTGAAAGAGGAGATCACAATTTATGACAGAGATAATTATGAATTAGAGCATTTATAAATTTTATTTTTGTTACTATTTTGACGTTTGGATTATCAGTGCAAACTGTGTTGTTGCTATCCCCTGAAATAAAAGCCTAGTTTGGCTGACTTAGATACAGATGGGATCCAGATGATTATTAAACAGGTCCTGTTTTAAGAGTAAGGGAACTACAAATGCAACCACGATTGTGATATAGACCTGAGGCCCGATGCTTGGGGAATGGGAATTCAGTCAGACCCTGAAAGCAACACTTACACAGGTGGCCTAGAAATAGCAAACTTTATTAATATTTTTCAAAGGATTACAGAACATGCAGACTTGGAAGGGACCCACAAGGATCATGGAGTCCAGCTCCTGATCCTGCACAGCACCATGCCCAGGAATCAGNGGAGGTGAGGCTGCCCCAGCTCAGGGCAGAGCAGGACAATCCCCTCCCTTGCCCAGCTGGCCATGCTGTGCCTCATGGCCCCAGGACAGGGTTGGCCCTCCTGGCTCCCATGGCACTGCTGGTTCAAGTTCAAGATAATTGTTAAGAAGTTGCATTGCCATTGCCACAGATGAAATTCTTTCCGTGCCAGGTGTGTTCTGTGCTCCATGAAGCATATTCTTGCCATCAAGCTCCTTTGGGCTACAGATGATGTTTTTGTATTGTGCTTCTTTCAGCATAATGAACCATTGAGCACTGTTAAATATAAATACTAATAAAAATTGTATTAAATATGGCAAGCAGTGTTCCACCTTTGTAAAATATACTAGACTGGTTGAAACTTGTCTCTTTGAATGTTCTTGTGAGCTGTGTTGAGCAGTGCAAGCAATCATCCAGTTGGAGAAGAAGGGTTGATAAGCCAGTCAAAGTGTATTTGTTTTTCTAATTCAGAGTACTTAAGAATGATGTAGAAATATAATTGTACTTCTGTTAT
The DNA here is from genome assembly GCA_013396995.1 of Dicaeum eximium. NCBI lineage: Eukaryota > Metazoa > Chordata > Aves > Passeriformes > Dicaeidae > Dicaeum > Dicaeum eximium. The sequence continues at coordinate 1,059,238 of VWZP01004822.1, read as the reverse complement.
GTTCTCAGCAGTGCTTGAAAAGGTTATAAATCACATGTCAGTGTGGGAAAAAGTGTTGATTTGAGTGTTGACTTGTAGTAGTTATCCTTCATATATTTTTAAAAAAAGAAGTTCTGAAGAAAGGGAAATATTAATACATGTTTCAGAATCTGATTTTTTTCAATTTTCCCACAGATATCAATGAGTGTCAGTTACAGGGAGTATGCCCTAATGGCGAGTGCTTGAATACCATGGGCAGCTACAGATGTACCTGCAAAATGGGTTTTGTGCCAGATCCTACCCTCTCAAGATGCATACGTAAGTAATACCAAATTAGATCCTTAGTTACATTTCAGATGAAGATTTATTTGACTGGCCCTATGTAATAGCTCTACTATTCTAATCTGTCACCTTTGTTTTTCTGTCCCTGACTCATAGTCTCAGTTTATTCACTATATTTAGTCAGTCTCGGTGCTCCTGTCTGTTTTCTGGTTCTTTGTCCTGGAAACCTTGGTCTCCACCAGTGACTGCCCAGGATCCTTTCTATCTTTTCCTGGTTTTCTTGTCACCAAATCTTCAAGGCCCTCTCCAGCCCCCATGTACATTCAGTCATTTTCAGTAGGCTGGAGTTTCCACTTTTTTTTTTGTTTTCACTCCCCTCTCTGCTAGTTTCAGCCAAAATCATCTTTGTGTCCTGCTCTCCCATTTTCCACCTCTGCAACATTGATCTGGGTTGTTTCCATTAATAAAGATTTAGACCAGGATGATCTTTGGCACATTTTCCTTTTAATTAAGAATTAAAAATTAAAAGATAATTAGGAGAAAGAAAAAGTTGTGAATTACATGAATGAAAATATTTCCCTCTGTTAACTTTTACTTTTGTTATGATCACTTACCTCTACAAGAAGAAAAAGCAATGTAAAGAAAACTAAATTTTTCACTTTTTTATTTTTGCGAAGAATATGTACAAGTGAAAATAGCTATAATTCTAAGTTCTTTCTCTGAGCTATCTCTACATTTTTAAAATATAGTCTCAAGTCATAGGTAGTTCTTTCTTTTTTTTTTCTCAGCATAACTATCTTATGCTACTAGTTATTGACACTCAATTGCTGAGAGAATTTCTCAGCAGTTTGGAGAACTTCATACTGCTTTTCAGTTGAACACCAGAAGAAACAAGTTGGTTGTTGGGTTTTGGTTTTGCTTTTACGTGCCATGTTGAAAATCAGGCGTCTTTGTATTTTTTGAGTTATGTGAACATGTTACCCAGAACTGTTAACTTTATGTTAGTGTGGATGCATAAATTAGAAAGCTGGATGGGTCTTAGCTTTCTGTTACCTCATACTAATCATAGCTTATTGCCTTTGGCTCTTCCACATTAAAACTAAGCATAACAAAATGTAAATATATAATTTTCTCTTTTGAAAAAAAGAGACGTATGAAAAATAAGGTATGTATGATACTTAATGCTTTTGCAGTCTTATTGACGTAGCCTACTTATAGATGGATGTTCCTTTGGCTTTATAGCTTGACACAACTGTAGTGCCAGTGACTCACCTTCAGCAGCTGTGTACAAGTGAGAGAGACAATTCTCACTCTTTATTGTGGCAGCATGGCCACTGCTGGTTCTGAATTTACTTTTTGTTGTTGTTGTTTGTATTTGAAATATTTCTTATCCTTGGTCTAGGGTAAGTTGGAATTCAGGAGTATTTGATGCAAAATAAGATTTTTTTTGATGGGATTCTCATCTGAGGTGATGTTTGAAATAAAACTTCTGCAGACAAACATTAATCTGTTTAAGCAGTGTTGGAAATCTAGTGGTGTTTCTGTGTTTTGCTTTTCATGTGAACAGTACCATCCTCTCTTCCACTTTCATTGCAGCTGATAACCCTGTAGTTGCTGAAGAGAAAGGACCCTGCTACCGGTTTGTTAGTGCAGGAAAGCAATGCATGCATCCTCTTTCTGTGCAGCTCAGCAAGCAGCTCTGCTGTTGCAGTGTTGGCAAAGCCTGGGGCCCACACTGTGAGAAGTGTCCACTCCCGGGAACAGGTAAGAACTTCCCACTGAAAATACCAGTTCTTGCCCCCTGCCCCCTAATTTGTTATGCATGCTTTTAAAAAAACCAAAACAACCACCAGAGTACGTACTTCAGATAGCAGAAAAATAACCCAAAATGTCATTAATAGTCTTCAGTTGTTAAAGGCTCTGGTGAAACGATGGCAGCTTTTGAGAATTCAGTAACAGAGCAACATGGGATGTGGTTTGTATTACAGTTTGTAGGATATGCATGGTAATATCTCAGCCTTCTCACCTTCCTTCATGTCTTTACCATTTTGTCTGTCCATTTTGAGGAACGTGCTATTCCTTACTTGATACATAAAAGCATTATCAATGTTCTCTGGGAGTTCTGCTGTTATTTAAATATTTAAGGAGTTCAAAAATATCAGCTTGTTTGGTCACCACTCTCACTTTGGCTGTTTATAGATTAAGATACCACATCTTATAGATACTGATCTCTGTTTTCAAGTACTTTTTATTCCCTGATGTTGCTTTAAACTTAAATGCCCATGGAGACTTCAATCAAAATCAATTTAATATTATTTTTTCCCCAAATGCATGGTCAAATTACTCTGTTTTAGAAGCATCATTGCTTGTTGTAATATATATGATGCCCAGTCTCTTGAGTACGTTAGCCCAGGTATTTGTGGTGACAGTCCACTCTGCTTACTTGAAGCTGCTGCTGCAGATGTCACTGTCATTATACAGGTCATGTATTTCTCTGGAATATTTCATAAAGTTTTACATTTTCAAACCAGCTAACTGCTTTGGGAAATCCACAGCTACTATCAGAGATATGATGAGAGCAGCAGATTCCTTACTTTCTGAAGTTTGACTTACAGAAATGGAAGTGACCAACAGTTTTGAGCATTTCAATAGATTTTTAAAGCCTCTGTTTCCTGCATGACCACTGGGTCACTAGATCATTGATCAGGATTTCAAAACTCTGGTTTACTTTTGGATAAATAATATTTCTATGGCTTTTTAATGGAGAAAAAAAAATCTATTCTCTTGAGATGACTTGCAATTTAAGTGCAGGTGTTTTACATCTGTGAGAATATTGCATGAGGCTTTATGCTCAATACTGTGTATAGTGGAGCACAGAATGCATCCTTACATTGACTGCTATCTGGTCACAGAAAATATATAAAGTATCATATGGAATTGGTTCTTTTAGTGATTTTTTTCTTAATGAAAATACTTTAGAGAGAAAATCTTTTAGTGGAAAATTCTGTTGAGCTTTTCCTATTTAATGACTGCTTGCGTGATTTAAAAACATATTCCTTTTGTAACAGGTTAAATTCATAATGTTTCAGAGTTTTCTATGAAAAATGTGTGAAAGTGAGATACTCCAGAAGGGGGTAATGTATTTACTGCAGCATCCCATGTTAGTATAAAAGCCACTAAAATAAAAAGCTCTAAAATATTCATTCAAAGTAAACACATTCCTAAAGAGACACTGAGAGACCAGACTTGTATGCCCAGGTGTTGAGAGCTCTTATCAGAGCTGTGGTAGAATAAGGCTCCCGTTTCTGGTTTTCATTTGAGAGAATATGACTGGAAGCCAGACTTCCCACATCCTAAGTATGCATCTGAAGGGACAGACATCACATTTTGTGTCTTACTCCATTGACCAGAATTCCCACCCTCAGTTGCGTGTTTTTATGACCAGTTTTGATATTAGATGTCCCAGCAAAAAGTATTTCCTTATTCTAAATCCACTCAATTTAATTAGTTTGACCCTTCATATTTCTATTACTAAGAGAGCATCAGGACACATTTTACAGTTAATGCTTACTGTGATTAATGTATAGTTTAGCTCATCTGTGGAGTGCTTTTAGCTAGTACTTCGTGCTTTTATTTTAGGTGCTAATTCATTTTAAAACCCTGATGTGTTGCTCAAAGCAGAATTTGTGAACTTACCAATGCCTTGCTTGGCTCATCCCTCAGGCAGCCATAAGAATTCCCACACAGGAGGCTAAATCTTTTTTGTTTCATCCCAACATGGCTTTACCTAGAGCAATAAGGACAATAAAGCATTGCCCCCTCAAGACTCCTAAAGGTCTCCCTGACCCTGACAGGAGCAGAACTATTCTCTTTGATGGGGGGAGGAAGACTGACTTCTCTTTCTTTCTCATTTTACTCTTCCAGTAGAACTGCAAAACATGATGCTTATGTAGAGCACCTGTAGAAATAGAGCAAGTGCTGTTGCCAGACTTCAATGAAATTTTTCTGTAGCAGTTTTATAAATAAGGTTATTTCCCCTCTCTTCCAGTAGAGGTTTGGCTTCTTATTATCTCCACCATGTATTTAGCCAGCTTTTTTCAATTCAGTGGAATTTGGATCTGGACTGGTATGAGGCCTGTGATGTAGTCAGGTGGGATCCTGTGGATCAGTGTTGATACTGGTTGATAGTGTTCTGCTCCTCTAGTACAGGGCTGGTGAGCTTTTTCCCTTTGAATCCTACAAAAAAGAAAATTACAGCAGTAGTGGTCTTCACTCATTATGCAGTATAGATGATAAAGACTATTTGCACATTTAAATTAATACATTAAAAGGATATACTGTTTGAAAGGGATTAATAAAAAAATAAAATAGCTTGCTATATTGACAGATAAGCATAATTGAAAGAAAATGGTAAACTGGAGTGGAAACCTCCTGGGAAAAACAGCCAGAACATGCTTTTGGGAGAATACTCAGTTGTATTAGCATGCAATGCATAGCTTCTCTTTAAGAACTTTTTTATAAATATGTATATACAATATGAGATTAAATTTCGTAGTGGTAGTCAATATATTTTCCACTATGTCAACATATTGCACTTTTAGACTCCTAAAAGGAATATTTTCCCATCCCAAATCTAGCTGCTTTTAAGGAAATCTGCCCTGGTGGAATGGGTTATACGGTTTCTGGCCCTCACAGAAACAAGCTATATCATCACCCTGCAGTTAGAGTACAGCCACCTGCCATTGGCAAGACCCCGATTACTCAACCTGTTGCTAAAGGTACTTCTCCTCCACCTCTCCCAGCAAAGGAAGAGCCAGTGGAGGCACTGACCTTCTCACAGAAAAGTGAGACTGAGATGGCTGTACAAGAAGGTGAGAGTGGGAAAATTTAGTCTTTCTCTATTTCTGTGCATGTGTCTTCCATGGTTTGTTTCTTTGCATGGCAGCTGCAGGCAGTGCAGGGCCGAGAGGCATCACCCCCCAGCAGAGCATCCCGTGGTGATGCCCAGTCTATTGCATCACCTGATTTACTTCTCACAGGTTGTGGGTAGGTCCTACCAGATGCTGAGACCATGGAGAGAGAGCGAGACTGCTTTAATCTCAATAATTTTTATGATCAGAAATAGTATATTTGTTGTAAGACTTTTAAAAAATTATATATATATATATATGAATTCTAAACAGGAAAGCTGCAATGTAAAATAAGAACTTATATGAAATTCCTACCACTCCTTCCCAGAAAAAAAGTCATATTTGTGGAGGAAAAAAAACCCCAAACCACTCTTGCTTGTCTAAAGAAAACACAAATTTTAAAACTCTATTTTTTTTTCCCAATGAGTCCTTGCAAATTTGTTAGTGGTAAGTTGTATATCATTATGACATTAATTTACCTATAAAATATTTACAGATATTGATATGCCTTGGCAGGAATTGGAAAGGTTTCATCAGTGAGTTAATAACCTGTGTGTTTGTCAAATTGTTTCTGAGGAAGCAGGTAAACAATTGAGATACCTACAAGGCAGCTGAATACTGAGTAAACAAACATTAGATGGTGTGTAGAATCTTATTCTGGTTTCAGGTTCATTTTTACCCTTGCTTCAGGAATATAATTTCCACTATTTTGGAATGAGGTTTGAGCCTGAATTTTTTGCGTGACGGCGACAACCACTTTCAAATGTGACAAAATATATAATAAAATGTATTGTGAAAACTGATTAATTCTCTTTTTTCTTTCTGGTTTTAGTGGCAACTGCAGCTCCTGATCAGGTAAAACATGATCTAATTTGTCTAGGAATTAGAATATAGACGGTGTGCATGAGATGGGATACAGATAACTGAAAGGATTTAGAATTTATGATGAACAAACAAGTCACTGTGGACTTCAAATTCAAACCCTGAAGCAAAAAGAGCTCGTGTTGTTATAATATACAATAACAGTCAGGTAGTGAGGTGCAGGAAAGAGATTACTTTAACCTCTCTTAGAGGCATTTGCTGGGGGTCTGGTATATATTGCTCTGTCCTGTTCTGGAGACTGTATTTTAAAGAGGATGCTGAAAAATGCAGAGTATGAAGAAGAGACACAGATACTAACAGTGAGAGAGACATTGTGAAGCTTTGAGAAGTATTTGTGACACCTGCTTACGAGACTGGTATTCGTGCCTAAGTTAACGTCATCGGGTTTATTTGGATGTCCTGTGTTCATTGGAGAAGAGGAAGTGTTTATCTGTGTGAAGTCCCCCATTCTGGATGTTTCAGGTTCTCTATGCTGGAGATAATAGGATTTGCTGTGAATAATTGCAGCTCTGCTCCATTTCATTTTCCTACAGACATACAAGCATCTAACTTTTCTATGAAAATAAGATGATGGATTCAATAACTAAGAAGGAACCTTTCACAGCTGTCAGATACCTAGATGTGATTGTATACTATTGTGTGATGCTGAACTGCATTCAAATGCTATTTATAAGCAATTAAATGCCAGAGAATGGGAGAGAATGGAGGGACAAAACCAAAGATACAATTAGAAGCTCCAGGAAATGGCTGCTTCAAGTAAAATCAATGTTAAATTGTATGCCATTGTATGAACATAGTATTCCATGTTCATTCAGGTTTAAATTGGTGGTGATTAATGTTCTGGTATCAACAGCCACTCATGTGAGAATGTTAGCAATGTCTCAAGCCAGGAGTTTGTGGGTAGCTATGAATTAAGGGAATGTTTTCAGAATGTTATATTTTTTTTATCATTCTTCTAGGAATTAGCTCCCGTTGATCAAGAAAAGCAGCCTTATCTAGAGCCTGGGCAGCCTCAGCTTTCTCCTGGAATTTCAACAATTAACCTGCATCCACAGTTTCCAGGTAATTTATTTTATCTTTTCTTTCACTATGAGAGAGTGCTTACAGTTCTTAAAAAAATGGGAAAGTAGCAATTCTAACAGGTTAATTAAAAATGATTGGAGCTTCACAAGCAATTTCTTCATGATCAAAAAAATTATGGAAGCAGAATTAGGAGGAATTGAGGGTTGGCATTGGCTTGGTGACTCGTTTAGGAGATAAAGACATATTTTAGGATGAAGTGATATGCAGGATTATGTGCATGAGAATTTTAATGTCAGCAGAGGTGAAGCTTTGTACTCCTTTCAAGAGGAAACTGCGCTCAGGTGGCTCTTTGCAGATTTATGCATAACTTTTTCTGCAAAAGTTTTACAACTGTGTTTTCTTTCTTTAGCACCCCAGTGGTTTTTTGTCACAAGCAGACGAATGATGAAACATGTTTTCATGATTCACATGTTTACACATGTTTCATGTGTAAACATGATTACACATGTAATCATGTTTTCATGATTACACATGTTTTTTTCTACTGTCGGTCAAAGCAGAATAAACAAATTAAAATCTCCATAGTGCCTAGCTTATTCAGTATCATGTGTGAATCCTTTAAGGGTTGGGGTTTTTGAATGCTTTAATGTGGGTTTTTTGGATGTGATTGATTTCCATTCCATGTCACACAGCAGTGATTGAGAAAACATCCCCTCCTTTGCCTGTTGAAGTTGCTCCTGAAGTCTCTACTTCAAGTGCAAGTCAAGTTATTGCACCTACTCAGGTTACAGGTATTGTACTTCTCTTTTAGAACTACAATAAATTAAGAAATTACTAAGTTCCTGACACTATTGTTCTGTGCTGTTGCTGGATTACTGTAGTGAAGAGAACATGGTTGTAGAACAGAAGGAATATTCTGGAGAAAGTGCAGAACAGCACAACAATGAGGCTACTATCAAGAGAGACAGGACCAGGTCCTTCCAGGATGTACCTGCCATTTTTGTATCCACAAGTAAAGGATAGAAGACGAAATTAATAATTCACCTCAGATTCAGTTCTGGACTTTCTTTGCAGATCTGCAAGGAAAATCCAGAACTGAATACTTCTTGAATACAAGTCAGGTTGTTAGACAGTCTACACGTGTTTTCACGAAGTATACATGATGATGTTCAACTTCAAGGGTTGTAGATCAGAATGTTCTACAAAAATCAGGTGAGACGTTATTGTAAGATGTATTTTGAAATATTCTTTTTATGTTTGTGCTTCATCTTTTCTTGATGTATTAGAGTTGTCATCTACATCTCTGAGTCAAGAAATGAAAATAACAAAAATGCAAAAATGCACCTGCCATTGCTGAAATTTGTCTAAATTACTTTTTTTTTGTCAAAAAGACATCAAAATTTCTTTTGCTATACATTTAGAAACAAAAAGGTGAATGTACCATATTTGTATACAGGAGAGCATTACAATGTCACATTGGTGAGAATGAACCAGAATGAACACAGGCTTTGAAGTGATTGCAGTATCCTGGTAAATACTGTAAGATGCATTCTTGTATATGGTAGAGATACTTAGGCCTACAAAGAGGTTTTCTGGTTTCCCTTCAGAGAGAGAAATTTCACATACTTTAATAAAAAATGAACTCTTCAAAATGGCTTTCCTTCATGCAGGAATGGATTTTTGAGTTGATGCAATGCACACAGCGCCTAAGTCACCCAGTTGTTTGTACAATTCTGTCTGCAGTTAAATCCTTCTTAAAGTACTGTAAGGGTAGAGAAAGTGTCCTGTCCTTCTATAAGCATTCAACTGCTGCCTTCAGTTTGCTGTAATTACAGTTCATCAATCCCATACAAAGGTTCAAATAGTTGTGATCCTCAAACTAGAGCTTGGAAGTCAGCTCTTCTGTGACTGTGCCCCTTCTGCCAGCCAGCTCCCAGCTTACTTACAGGGAGAGAAAGTTACCTTGCTGGGAGCTAACATCACTTAGGAAAAAGAAAATGGTAGTTTTCCATGTTCTGTTTTTTATTTCCTCAGGAAAATGAGTAGAACTACAAAATTGCTGTTTGCTATAAATCAGTATGCTGTTCAGAGATAATAAAGTACAAGTGCAGTAAGACTTGTAGGACAAAATCCTAAACAGGATTTAAAAAACTGAATGCAGTTCAAGTTGAGAAGTTTTTGAGCGCCTTATTTCTGTACTTTAAAATTTAGTTAAATTTAAATGTTTCTAGATAGCCTAGATAAACAATTCTTCTTTACTGTTAATTTCTTTTTTTTCTGGAATTACAATTCCATACTGCAGTATAACCTTAGTTTGTTGCAACTGAAGACAGTCATTAGTATTTTCTGTAGTAACACGTATACTTCAGGAATTTCTAAAACTACTGTAAAGATTTAGCATCCAATGCTGCCCATATCTGAATCTCCTTATCTTACAAAATACATCCAAGCCATTAGTAGATGAGTATTCTTTAAATCAGAATAGCCACTGTAATCATAAACTCACTGCAATTATTTTGTTAATGTGCAATGCAAAGGTTGAGCCATATATATTTTTTTATTTTATGTTAGCTTATCTTCATTTTACTTTAAATTTTATGTGCTGATTTATAGATCTTGGATGGGACATAAGATTATGTCACTAGGAAAAGCCCAGATGGTTTCTAGATTCTTCCAGATAAGGTATCCGTTAGAGAAACTCAGAAGTTGCAAGCTTGATTTACAATTGTTTTCATGCCTGAGCTTTCTACTTGGATTACAGAGTATTGTGCATTTACTGAACTATGTAAGTTTAACATTAAATTTCTCTTTGTTTGCTTAGAAATCAACGAATGTACAGTTAATCCTGATATCTGTGGAGCAGGACACTGTGTTAATTTGCCTGTGGGATACACTTGCATCTGCTACAAGGGGTACAAACTTAATGATCAGCAGACAAAGTGCATTGGTATGAAATGATGCTTTCAAAAATCTGAAATAACCATGCTATGAAATGCTTGAAATGAAGAATCTGGTTAGGGAAAATCTCTACAGAGCAGTCAGGCGTTCTTTCCTCTGTTGAACACTTCCAAACTACAAGGAATTTTTTTTTGCCAAATAAAATTTGCAAGGTAGTTTCTAATATAGCCTTTCAGCTGCTCTGAAATGAGTGTGAATTAAATGGAATGAAAAGATTTCCCAGTATGATGTGAGAGAAAAAGTGATTAGGCAAGCCATCTTCTCTCAGCTGTATATCATGTATCTAAAAGTCAGACTATCAGGAAGAAATACACTTCTGTTTGGAAAAAGAATGAATTTGTGCCTGTTCCTCCCAGTGATTTACCCAGCTACCCAGATCTGCAGCCAGACTAAGTCTAGGCATTTTGTTTGGTCTTCCAGCCTGCTACTGAAAAGAGAAAGTATATCATAAACAACCCAGAAGCACAGTGAGAGATCTGCAAAGTGAGGTCTTCATCCCCTTTTAAGCTAGTAAATTCTAGAACAGAGGCCTCTGATGGACATAAGGCAGAGCACAAATGGGTCCTACATGAGCCATTTCAGATTTGAAAGCAGCTATATTGGTATCTTTTCTTCAGTCAGAGTACACTGGTTCCTCTGTAACTTGGATCAGAGAGGGTGTATTGTATCTACAGATTATATGCTATAAAATGTTCATGCCACCAAAACTCTGTAGCTTCACGCTGTAACACATGCTGTCAGGTGCAACTACAGTATTGAAAAATAAATTATCCAACACGGCCAAATGGCAACTTAAGAATCCCTTTATTTCATCCAAGTTTTATTCATGTTCCATGCTTGCAGCTTGTGCTCATGCTGCACACAGTGTAGTGATTTAAACTGTAATCATGTCACGTTCTTCAGGCCAATGCAATATTTTTACAGTGTAAGCCAATAAGAGCATTTTTCTCCAACCAAAACTATTTTATGCATCTTTTTTGCATCTCTGAGAGAAAACATATATACCTTTTCAAATAGTTAAAATAATTACAAGATCAGTCTTTTCAAATGCATGGCATAGAATGCACAAGAATAATCACAACTATATATGTTATTCTATAGCCTTATATTTTCATTTCTTCTATAGATATTAATGAGTGTAATCAGGCACCACATCTCTGTTCCCTTGGACGCTGTGAAAATACAGAAGGAAGTTTCCTATGTATTTGCCAAGCTGGATTCATGGCCAGTGAAGATGGAACTGACTGCGTTGGTAATAACTAGTCTCCTTTATAGAAAATAAAAATATCTAAATTATTCAAGAAGCATAGCTGAACCCTCCTAAATTCCCCTTTTCAGCTCTTTTTTCTTCAATGTCAGTGGTACTGGACTAATGTCTGGAAGTATATTTCACTGTCTCTCACCAGGTGTTGTGGTGAGGAAAGCACCTCTGTAGCTGATATTCCTTCTCAAAATGTTTGGTTGTTGAAAAACAAGAATTTATTCAGTACATCATTGTTTAGGAAAACTACCAGTTAGTAAAAACACCTTATATGTAAAATACAAATATTCAACATTCTTTCAATGAGTAGAAGCTGAAACAAACCATATTTTTAAATACAGCTGCAAAGAGCAGCAGACTTCACAAACAACACAAACAGCCTGAAGGGGCTGTGGTCTGCCCTAGGTTAGTGCTGGCTTGGGCACTGCATACATGCAGCAACACACGTTGTGTTTGCAGCTATAGGGATGCTCCCAGGCCACCTTCTATACCCTGGCTGCTTCTCAAACTCATTCTCTCTGTGATTACCAGCAGTGAGGTGGCTTGCAAACTGCTTCAAAAACCCAAACTTACTACTTAGTGTTTAGTTAAAGCAGAGTTTTTAGGAGACGCAAGCATTCAGTACTTTGATGGTGAAGCAGCTTCTTTTAACTTCTCTTTGTCATCTGCAGATTTTGATGAATGTTCAAGACCTCACACTTGTGGAGAAGGTTTTTGTATAAACACTCTTGGCTCATACAGATGTGAATATTGTGACAGTGGATACCAAATGAACAGGAGAGGAGAATGTGAAGGTAGGTTTGGACTCTTCACTAGTGCAATGATGATTGGTATTGATAGCACTTTATTGCACCATTTATTGATACCACAAAACCAGCACCAAACTACTGCTGTTTGGAATGATTAACATTCCCTGCTATTCAAGGGAGGCTTAGCACTGCAGCTGGAGCTGCAAAGGGACAAATCTCAGAGGGTGCAATCCTAAACAAGAAGCCTTTGTGAGTGCTCTTCAATCTTTGTCATTCTGTGGCATCTGGAACTGCAATTGAATTCCTACTATTTAAATTTAAGATGGTGCAAAAGAGTTCCCCCGCTGTGTACAGAACCCTCTTGGAACAGCCATTGTATCATTTCTTGCCGTGGAATCACTAACTTCATTGTTAGTCCCTACCTGCTTGCCAAGTTTCTGTTAAAAAAAAAAGTCCTATATTATATCAGGTAGCAAATGATAGGTTGACTTTTTAATATCTATATCAAGCAGATATTTCATATTGCAGGAGATCCTAGCACATCTGACCTTCAAAGCTTCACATTAATTTTTAGTGGGATATTTTGACCTTTTTTCCTGGTATTTTTTTCATTTTCAACTTGAAGGGTGAGCTAAAAACCCCAATAAATAATTTCATTTTAAACATGATTTTTTTATGCTTTAGTCTAAGTTAGATAGGATAGAATAAAATTGCTGATATGTTAGGTTACCTGGCAAATAAACAGCTTAAAGCTGCCATGGATATATTAGCTGCTCTGAGCAATGCTAAAAGAGTATTCTTCCAATTTTTTTTTTTTTACTTATTTAAATGTTTCACAGACTCCACTCTTACAACTAGTCTTTGCAAATCTTCTCTGTGACTAGGGAATCTGTAATTCAATTAGTCTAGAATTGCCAGCCTCAGTGATGTGGCTTGTGCCTTCTTTCAGACAAAATTAACTCCTTTCTCCATGTAAGCATCTTTGATTCTCATTCACACAATTACGTTTTTAGTCCCAAGAGCTGAATAACTCTACAATATTAGAGAATACCAAATTGTGCTTTGCTTTTGGAAGCCAAAGGTACAGTTTTACTGTCATTCCAATGAACTTCCAGAGTCTTACCATTGGAAGAATCTCAGGCACTTCAGTATGGTAAAGGAGTAACATAAGGAAAGTTATTTTTACCTGTGGTAGCCAGAAGTCTGATATGCTGTGTGTTCTGGAAGACCTACCAAAGATTTTTAGTGTAACAGAATTCAGATTCAGTTCCCTGTAGATGCCCCTTTGCTGGTACAAATCCGTGTGAACTTGTTCTTTCCTGTGCCCCTAACAGATAAATTACACAACTCTTCAAATGCTTTAGTATCACAGGAGGAAAGTCAGAGTAACCAGATTGTTGTTCAGTGTTCTGCTATGGCTTTGACCAGTATTTCCTTTTTTCTTCTCTTTTGAAGACATTGATGAATGCCTGACTCCAACTACCTGTCCAGATGCACAGTGCCTTAATGCTCCTGGCTCTTACCAGTGCATTCCTTGCAGAGTGGGGTTCAGAGGCTGGAATGGACAGTGCCATGGTATGTCCAGTACTCTTTGTCTCTCTGGTTGTAGTTCTTGTTCTGAGGTGCTGTATTTCATATTCAATCAACATGCAGCATGCTGACAACACTGTGACCTGGGTCCCCATTTCATTCAAGAATAACTGAAAATATGAGATTTTTGAAATTACTTTATCTTCTCAGACACAGCATATAAGAGGAAATCTTGTTTTACTGTAGATAAATGAGCACTGACTGTAGACTACAAATGATATAATTACAAAACAAAATTCTTGAAACAGAAAATACAGAATAGAAAGAGGATGTATTGTCAGTGAAATACTAGTAGGCTGTTGTTTGGAAATGGAAAGACAAGTGAGTGCTAATACATCAGTGAGACTCAGGTTTTTCACGACAATATGGGACTTTGAGCATGTTAATTAAACTCCTTAATTATCTGTACTTCTAGTAAAACATTAGCATATCTTAAAGCCCCTTTAAAGCCCCTTTAAAGTCTAACTTTAGGCTGGGGGCTTAAGGACAGATTTCTTACATTTTACTTTTGCTGATTTGTTTGTAAATGTTAGATTAATTTTTTTTTTCCCAAATCAGTTTTGACTATTTGAAATAGAGGTAAGAAAGAGCAAACTAATCCATTATGTAAAAAGAGATAATCTTTTGCAGTTTTGAGTGCCACTTTTTGGGACACTACCAGAAACTTAAATTTGTCATCAGCTGGGAAGGATCTGCTACCTGTTGCAAATATTCCTGCCCACTCCATGTAAAACATGCCCTGTAATTTGTGATTGTTGGAATAACCGTGTTACCTCAACTGGTCTACAATAACCTACACAGAGGGGGTGTTTGCATTACTGTTGTAGGGCAGATTGTCAGTGTACTTCCATGGCTTATTTTGTAATGGCTCCCAGTTCTGTGATTGGCTTCAGTTCACAAAGCAGTCTAAGAGCAGTGTGTGGTTGAAACAGCTCTGGTGGCTGGGACCTGCTGTGCTCCAGCTGCAAATGTGGTGCTGATCTATGGATCAAGGTTAGAGCCAATTTGCAGTGAAGCAATGGTGTGGCTGTCAGAACCTCACCACCAATTTTGCTGTGCAGATTACACCATTTTCAACTACCCTATTTTCTGAAGAAGTCTGAACAAATCTGTCTGAACAAATGTGCTATGTCATAGCTGCATATTTGTCCTTGTCATTTGACTTACTGTGGAGGAATGTATTTCTCAGGTAATTTCATGGATTTTAATGGAGTTGTAACAAGCTACGAAATGTTTACAACAAATTAATGGGTTGCTCTTTGCACAAATTACTCCACATTCATCTTTGTTTCGTTCCTTCCCACCTGCTCGGCTTCCTGGTGCCCTTGCATGCGTACTCTGTTAGAACTCTCTTACTTAACTCTTTTTTTTTTTTTTTTCCCAAACGTTGGCCTAATTTTGCCTTCTTTCCCAATATTAAGCTTTATTTCTGTACCTATTTATGAAAATAGCCTGGTTGAAAATTCTCTGGCATAACTTTCAGTTGTTTCAGTCTTGCTAACCAGGTTAATAGGAGGAAAATGAGAGAAGTCAGTGGTTTGCTCAGAACTAAGTCATATAAGGAATGTCTTGGTTTAAAGTGATAATTTTTTTCCTTGTATTACTGCATGTAGCTTCCCTTTTTTCCTTTGTTTTATGAAATGTTCTAAGCCTAGACATTCTTACTCACTTCATTAGTGATGTGATCAGTCCATTTTTTGTTTATCCTAGACTTACATCATGTTGGAAATGAGCCATACATGTTTTAGAAAAATGTAATGCAGATGATTTTTCTTAAATCTGTAGTTCTGCAATATGGCACTGTTTAAATACACTAAAAAGGAAAATATTTCACATTATCTGTGAAGGGCATTTAAATACATTGTTGCATAAATTAATTGGTTTTTCTTGTTAGTTTAGATCAGTTGCAGCTCTTCTGGTTTTCCACAGTGCTGTTTTCAGTATTTTTTTACCTCATTTCATTCCTCTGTCTTGTCCTCTTCTATGGCACTTCATGCCATAGAAGATCTAGTGTAACAATCCTACAGATAGATCTTTGATGCCATTTATGTTGTAATCTTCCAGGATTTCCAGCAGGAACATAGCCACTTCTGTTTCATTAAGCCAAGTCAATCAGTTCTCTTCAAACTTGGGTAGACTACATTGAATTGGAGTTTAGGTGGAATGTTCAATGCATGTTGGAAGAAATGGAAAAGGACACCTGCACAGCCTGCCTCTTCCTTGTCTTGAAATTGTCACTGTCCCAGATCCCTCAGTGCATTTCTGTTTTACAGGGACCATTTGAAATAATTAATTGTTTTTTAAGTTTACTTTCAACCACTGATTCATTTTTATTCCATTTTTCTCTCTGCACATTTTCACATTCAAATAAAGTCATATATCATGATGTATCTAGAACACACTTCTGTGTATTGATAAACAAATTTTAAAAATGGGTTGACAAAACTTTCTACATCACTTCATCCTCGTGGTTATCACTGTGGTGGCTTTTGAAGCTGCATGGTTAACTATCAACCAGTACAGTTTTAAGGATTCTGTTAGAAGATACCAAAACTAATATAGAAGTAAGCAGAGCTAATCCAAATACCTCTAGCCCTACTCTAGGGAGCACCAATAGAATCAGTTATAATGCCGGATTTCATTTCAGAAGGTTTAAATTCTGTTCCTGGTTTTTCTTTTTATGGGGAAGCCTCTTGACAAAAATCAGAAATAGTATTCCAGATTTCTTTGTCAAGCAGCTTGGAGATGAAAGTGAATCCGTTAGAAGCAGTTTTGATGTTCTGTTGGAAATTTGTGTGCTTGAATTGGGTTCTCTGTGTTTGAACAGAGCATTGATCATGTACATTGAGAGCAAAGATTGTGGTTTGTAGAGCAAGCACATTTTGCAGCAGTAGTGAGCTGGGAAATAAGCCTTGGAGAAAGGAATAAGGAGTAACACCTACTGAATGCCATAGCACAGCACCTGTGGATCTGTGCTGTCATCTCTCTGAGGATGTCACTTCTGCAGCAGGGCAGCTTATTTACAGAGCTAGAGGCTCAAGTGAGGAACCAAGAGTTGTAGGTCATTGGGAATATGGATGATAATGGTGATTTCATTTGTGTCTGGGTGAAGATGGGCTTTGTCAAAGGCAGGTGGTACAGGTGCTTGGAAAGAGCCATGCCTGTAAATACATGTGAGGAAAATAGTTACTGCACATACTCACAACAGCTAATAAGGGTTATGATGATGATTTAAAGATGTTTAATCTTCCAGCTCTCCCTGTGCTACAGCTGTCTAAATGGCTGAAGTGCCTCAAATAATTAGCATGTTTTTATGCTGATGGGTTTTGTGTGCTTTGTGGTAGCAAAAGACAGGAAAATTTGGAGTAATATTTTCTGGCACGTAAAAAACAAAGGGTAGTTCTTTTCCTGCATCAGTGAAGCTAAAAAAATACAGCCTCTTTCCATAAAACAAGAACACGTGCTGACTACTGCAACCCCAAAATAAACAAATAAAATTTGAAAACTAGGGGTTTTTTTCAGTGAAAACCACTGATAGAAGAAAACCAGTAATTGTTATTTTAGAATACAGAATTAATTCTGGCTGGATTTATAGCAAAATATGTTTCTTATTTTATATGTTTACTTTTTGCTTTGTTGATTTATACAAATTGCATTCAGAAGGAGTTCTTGAAAATTTTTGTTAAGTAGCAACACAGCAATTTTCATGTTGGCTAAAGAAAGTGGCCCATCTAATTATTATCTTTCAGAAAAGGATGAAAGTAGATGTCTGTGGGATAGCTTCTAGGAAAGAAAAGCTGCTTTCAAATCCTTCTAAAGAAAGGATGGTTTGTGACTAGGAAGAGAGATTTTGCATAATCCAGTTAAATTCCTTGAAGAGTATGTAGAGTAGCCTTACAAAGGGACTTGCATGGAGTGCTAAAATCCCACTGAAATAAATTCTTCAGGAATAACAACCATGCTTATGATGTCATTTGAATATATTCCAAATCTCAAACAAAAGGTGGTTGCAGCCCAGTTAATTTCTTGTCCTTTCTTCTATTCACAGATATAAATGAATGTCAGTATGGCAACCACTGTACAAATGGACGCTGTGAAAATACAGAGGGATCCTTCAGGTGTATTTGTGCCCAGGGCTTCAAACTCTCTGCATCAAAGGATCAGTGTGAAGGTAAGATAGAAAATTATTAAAATTCAAAAGTTTGCACTTACCTTTTAGATAATATTTTTCATCTTTTTTTATTAAATCTTGCTTTTAAATGTACAATACTGATGCTGAAAAAAACAGGATTGTAAGAATGTGTATTTCCATTTTATGGTTTCTATGATCCCATTGTAGATTTTGACATGTATTAGAAAGCCAGTCAAGAACATGTAGTAATATTTATATTGCTAAACTGGAATTTTTGCAAAATCCGTGGCATATCTGGCATTTTGGAGGTTTAAGGACAGTGGCTTTTGCTTTTCTTTCTATCTTTTTTTTTTCCTACCACATGGATGAGTGGAATCAAAAAACCTAGGCTGCTGTCCTTTGGAACCCAGCAGTGTCAGCTACCACTGAGCAGTTAACCCTGCCTGCACTGTGTTTCCAGTAGTACACTGAGAGAGAGAGAGCTTGGTCTTGTATTTCTAGGAACAGTTCCTGTACCTCCAAAGTGTCAGTTTCCACATTTCTTACACATCTAAAATTCCCATCAGGACTGCTGCAGCATTAGGTCTGAAGTTAGGGTGAAGTAGTCTGAGAGAGAATTTAGAGCATGTAGTGGACGTATGACTATTCCTCTCCTTAACTAGAGGGTACTTGAAACTTTTCCCTAATGGAGAAAATCTGGAACAGCGTCTCCAGGCTGAAAGTGCACAGCAACCTACATGTTTCTTGTCAGATATTGGATTTCCTTCTTTTTCCTCTCCCTCAGCCTTCCCTAAGTGTGTCTGTACAACACCAAACACTTTCAGACTTCTGAGTCCTAAAAATAATACAGTAAAAGTAAATGATCGTTCATATAAATTTGTCAGGAAGTTTGAAACAAAACATCAGTGTAAGTTAAGTGTCTTGAGTGAGTTAAATGTGCTGTTCAGGACACACAGCAGACTGATCTTGGGGAAAATATGTAGACAAAATTTGACTGCTTCCTCTGAGCCTTTCATGGAAAAGAGCCCTTGCCAAGCTGAGCTGGCATGTGCAGACTGTTCTTCTTAAAGTGCACCCTTCTAAAGCAGGGACCCGTACACATGCCCAGCTGCTTCATGGAGCCCCACGGATTTCAGTGATCCTTAAATTCTAAACTTCTGTGGTTGCAAGGAACCGTTACTTAAGAGGTCAGACTGTACAGCCATAACACAGACCTGAAAAACCTCATTGAGTAACATTCTCCTGTTTGACTTGAAGTGTATTTCCAGAAAGACATTCAGCTGTGCCAAAATGCTAGAAGTGACCAAGAACTCACCATGTCAATTTAACTACTGCTTCTTAATTAATATTTTACAAATAACAGAGGGAAAAAAGGCATGTGCTATGTTCTGAATTCAAAGTGCCACTCCCCTCCAATACTTGGAGTTTTCAATAGGAAAATTTAAGTTTGATCTTCAAACCCATCTGTTAGCTCAGGCTGACCCCAGTTTATGATAACTGAAGCACAGAGGGATTAGCAGTGTTGTGGAAGCAAAGAGACATTTCCCCACAGTTAGATGATTAATACTGTTACAAGGCAAGAATTATAAGGAGCCTTAACATACAACTTAATAGGGATTAGCCCCTCAGTGTGCATCTGAAAACCACACCCTGTTAAAAGGTGGTGATCCTGCTGGAAAGTATTTTGTGGGTTTTGCTGACGCACTGGAGTGGCTGACTTGCTACTTCTGCCAGATATAACAGAAACAAAAGCAGCTCTCAGGCAGCATGTGTGTGTATTTGTGAGTCTGTGTGTACCCGATTGTGCATTGAGGGATAAACTGACGTTAGGAGAGAATGCTGAACCCAGTCATCTCAAGAAAAGCACAGAGTCTGCAGTTTCATATAATTTTATGCATTACATTGACTGTCTGTATTTGATAAATACAGACAAGTTAAGCAGCACTGTGCTTTGCTGTTTTGTTAGACTCGGTCTTTGTGCCATGTGATGAGTGATTGGTATTTTTAGATGTGTAACAGTTTCACTGTCTCTGCTGCTGCAGATATTAACGAATGCCAGCAGCGATCAATCTGCACGAATGGGCGCTGCAGGAACACTGAAGGATCTTTCAGATGTATCTGTAGCCAAGGCTACTCATTATCATCTGCTGGAGATCAGTGTGAAGGTAAGCTTAGGGACTTAAGCTACTGACTAATTTTTTTCGATAAGATCTTGAGTATTTCAGATAATAGGTG
The DNA here is from genome assembly GCA_013396995.1 of Dicaeum eximium. Taxonomy (NCBI): domain Eukaryota; kingdom Metazoa; phylum Chordata; class Aves; order Passeriformes; family Dicaeidae; genus Dicaeum; species Dicaeum eximium. Next base: position 1,039,237 of record VWZP01004822.1, on the reverse strand, counting down.
TAAACTCTTTAAAGAACGGAGTAGAAATATATGTTGCCTCTCTTTCTTTCTCTACACTGCCAACCATTCGTTCCCACCAACACAGCCACATATTTAATGGATTCTTAGAAATATTCCCTGTCATCTTTCCACATACAAAAAATCAGGACATATGTTTCCAACAGTTAAGATTGGAAGACCAGTTGACATTATTACTGAGAACAAGTCAGCCTTTCCAAACCTTGTTGTTTAAATTCTGACACAGAGGCTCTATATTACAAAAGCTTCTGCCAGCAAATGCTATTCTCATGGGGGCCTGCTAGTTAAAACTTCTTCCCCAGCTGGTTTTGGGAACCTGCAGCCAGCCACCACAATCACACATGTGCACTGGCAAGAGAAAGTATTTGGTAGATGACAAGTTCCAGCAGATCTACTGGAGCGCACAGCTTGCACTGTCTCAAAAGGCAGTCTAGGTACTGAGCTTGCAAAAACAAAAGTAAGAAGTGAAAGATGTACAATGTATATAGCGAGAAATGCTATGTTGTAGAAAAAAAACACTCTCTTATCTCTCAAGTAAAACAATTTAATTCTCCAGTAATTGGCCAACTGATTTTTTTTCTAATGAAGCATTTCAAAGCTACTCCCTCTTCTCTGTTGTTGGCTATACCATCTGATATGGTACATCTGATACACTACTCATGGTCACCTTGAGAATGTAAGACTACTTACTAGTGAGCTCCAGGAAAGATTCTACCTCAATTGCCTTCTTATCTCACGCTAGTAGGGAGAATTAGCTCTCTGTTAAGGTCTCACTGTACATGTGGCATTAGCTCATAAAAGCTTTTCAGTCTCTGGTGTGCTTTCTGTAACTGCTGATACCTTGCAAGATACAGCTTCTTACTGCTGTTCTACCAAATAGTGTTCTGCTGCTAGGTTATCCTCCACACAGCACTTGGAAGGCAGTCCTCACCTTCTCCCTCACAGCAGTAGGTCAGGAATCCTCTTCTTTGAGTGATGCAGGCAGAAGAGCAGCTCCCCCATGGCTAACCAAATGCTGTTTTCTCAAGACAAACTTGTAACAGACTTTACCATAAGTGATTCTACTGGATTGTCCACATTCAATGAGTGACAACATCTCTTGAAGTTCTCATCAACAAAGAGTAAGGATATCTTATAAAATCTCCTCAGCACACTGATATTCTTTGGTCCTTAGCTATTTGGAGAATATGTTCATGGAAGAACTAAACCAGGGCAGTCTTCTCATCATTCATGCTGAGTACCAGCATCTCTTGCATCAGCTTCAAGAAATGTGGGTTGAGGATGCAATACACTCGAAATTTGCGTCAAAGAATTTTGCTCTCATCTGGCTTCAAGATCTTAATGAGCTGCTGCAGATGTAGAGATACTCTGTCAAGAATCAAAGAAAACTGTGGTGTAATGGATCACAGGTCCTTCTGCCTCCCAAAGACAGAACAGATAATATGGCATCGTTCCTGACAACTACTCATCTAACTCGCTCTGAGTAGACTTGAGATGAGTTTTCAAACTTCTCCTCAGACTGCTTTGGTGCATTTCAAACAGCCCAAGAAGTCGTGGTAGCTGTTGCAGCCCTCCATCACCTGGCCTGTCACAATAGGTCCATGCTTTATCTTTAACTCTTACTTGATCCTGCTCAAAGGCAGTTTTCAAGACAAAATAGTTTCAGATGCTTTCTAGACAAAAGAAGAGGGATTGAATCAAACAAGGAAAAAGGGTAAAACCATTCCCTTACCCAGGATCTTTGTCTCATTTAAAAGTCTGCAACCTAATTTACAGCTTCTCCACCCAGTGACGGAGTGGTTAATTTCTGTAGCCACGGTTTGTTCGCTGAAGATTTCTGTAAATATTGCAAGTCCTGCAAAAATAATTAATCTCTTGAAGTGGAAGGAGTTCTTCTGTGCTTTCATTATATTGCTTCAAAATTTTCTGAAGTACAGGATATTATAGACTGCTTTGCACCTTGGAAACTAAAGAGAAAATCACCTTAAGAAGACATCCAATATTTCTCCACATAATGGCCTCTGATTTTTGGATTAGCCTATTTACCTGAATGTTATATAACACTTCACAGAGAAAGCAGAAAAGGATGACAAAACCTGTGAGCATAACACACAGGTCTGGAAAGAGCAAAGTGGTTCAAAATTTGTCCAGTTTCTCAAAGAGCCAGGTATGGACATTTGTCACATCAGAGGATACCCAAAAAATGTATGATGCTGTAAAACAAATGTGATTAGCAAACCACTTGCAAGAAATATGTTTGTTTACTTAGGTTTTCTTCTGGTGCAGACATTTTCTTATAGATGTTGCAAGCAAGAAGCATTTTGCTGGTTTGATCATTATAACTTGTGCAAACTTCTAGGGGTATGCCAGAATTCAGCAGAATTCTGCCATTCTCATTTTCAGCTGTGCTTTTTGCAACTCCCTGGCTGAAGTTGTTTGTCTGGAAGCCCTTGTGCAGTATTTTACTTGTTTAAGAATAAAAGTTACTTGCAAATAACTTGTATGCATCGATGTACACAAGTATACGTGCCATATGTCTTCAAGATACACACCCACATGCATGTTGATCTTCTGCCTTAGTCTGTCATTCAGCATCTTGTTGAGAGGAAGTGACATTGAGACTTTCTGCTCATTGTTGCCCTGAATAAGAGGGAATTCGAAGTGTGAGGGCATCTGTGAGGCCTTGTCTTAACTGACAGGGAGTAGGAATATGTGCCACCAGACTTACATACAGACTGTACATCTCAAAGAACCTGGATTACTGGAAGAAAGTCTGAAGCAGTGTTCTCCTAGAGCTTTCAGAGATTTTGCTAGCCAAAATGTTCAAGATGTGCATGTGTAAAGGGTGGTAAGGTAAGCACTGAATGTCTAAAGCATGAGTTACTGCCTCTGATTTTTCTGGGGATTCTCATGCAGCACTCATAGGGTCTATGAAGAGTTGCATCAGAGAAAGGGAGGTTTGCATCCTGTATGGCAAATGATGCATTTTTAGTGAATTTGGCAGAAGACACCTTCTTGTTGTGAGACTTGGCATTAACTTAGCACAAGGGAGTCATTCATTTTTCTCGTGCTCCTAGTCAAAATTGCTTTTAAAATTGCTTTTTAAATAAGCCACAATTTATTTCGCAGTTGAAAATGGTCATAAAACATGTGGTTATCTAAAGGTCACAACTTTGTCAATATTAAGTGCAATTTTATCTTCAACGGCATTCATTTGTGTAAGAAAGCTATCCCTAGTTCTTACTTTTATTAAATAGATTAAATCCCAAGAAGAATGATATAGCGTGGGCTTCCAAAGATAAATGTAGAAATGAGATCATGTCCTCTTTTTAATTACAATTGTTATTCATTCCTGCAGCACAGGAAAAAGTTACAGTTCTAATCAGCTAAAATCTATACTTAAGAAATCAGAATAATCAAAGATACTGGGAAAAGTCTTTGATTACTGTTTTTCAAAAGAAGCTAACTACACCATCAAAGCAATAGACTGGGTAGATTATTAGGTAGGGCTATGTGGAGGCTGAGGGAAGTTGCTTATGAGTTTTTTATTCAACTCTCTCACTTTCTGTTTGCTTTTAAAACTTGGAGGCACAGGCACCAGATACTTTGTGATCTTTAGCTGCAGTGAAACCAAAACTGTATAATATCACTGGAATGTCGGCACTTGCTGACTTAATCCTGTACCCATAGTAGCTGTACTCTGTTTCCTCCACTGGGCTGCCTTTAAGCCCTTTGAAAGACAACGGGAAGGAAAGACTTTAGGTGGAGACAATGCAGTGTCATGTTCTTGAAATATTTTATTATCTCATGTCTAGTTTATATCCTGAAACTTTCCCTGCTGTGTGTCAGCCGTTTATCCCATGGATATGGAGACAGTAGGGCAGAGTGTGCAGGCCTGAGGCTTGATCCTGAACATGGTGTATAGGCAGCTGAGAAACAAGATCCTGTGTGCCTGGACACAGCTGGATTTATGGCTGGGTGCAGCACTGTGCAAAAGCAGCCATTCAGCTTCATGACCCAGCTGCTAAAAGCCTGTGAAATGGCTGTATTGCATCTCAGGAATTGCATGAAAAGCCACTCGTTAGCACAGCAATGCACACAGTGTGTCCCTGTCCTGGGAGCCTCCTGCCCACGTGGCTGTGGTGTGAGCAGCCTTCCCAGGCACATCCTGTCTGGTGTGACACACCAGCTGTGCTTGGGCTTGCCCACTCTCAGGGGGACGCCTGAGTCAGGTACTTCCAGCTCAGGGATTTCTGTGTGAAGGTGTAAACATGTCCAAAGAAGACTATTTTAAATTTGCATTAGTAGGGGTTTTTTTGTGTCTGTCTTCTAAATGTGCAGCTGCTTGGATTTCTTTTTAACTGCATTACTGTTATGATGTGCTGTTATGAGAGATGCAGATGGCACATCAGTCATATTTGCTAGGAATAAATCACATCCAAACTCAAATTTCAAAGCCCTCTAGAAATATGAGAAGTTTGAAGACATGATGAAAGCAAAATAACAAAGAATTCTAAAGCATAGTAAATTTGATTTCCATCTATGCACACAGTTGCTTCAAGTTATGTGGAAACTATTAAAAGTTTCGTCAATTTTGACATCATTTAATAACATCTGAAATAATAATTAATAATTTTTATTTCAGATGTTGATGAATGCCTTCAAGACAGCAATGTTTGCCTCAGAGGAAGCTGCATAAATACTGAAGGGTCTTACAAATGCACTTGTCCGGATGGTTTCCAGCAGATCGCCAATAGGGGATGTCAAGGTATGAAATAGGTGTAAAAAATACCAGGATCATTATTGTAGATGTGCAGGTTTGCAAGTGTAACTTGTGATAGTCACAGGTCATGCTAAGGAAGAGAAACTCATTTATCATTTGTAGTACTTTCTTACTCTTCTTATTTTCTATTCTCATTCATTCTATTCTCTCTGTAAATATATGCTGAGAAATTATTTGAAGAGGCTGAAGTCTCAGCTTTCATAACTTGAAAGAGAATCTGTGTTAGAACTAACAGAGATGCAGCGCTGTTTTTTTCCCAGATCCTGGAAACATTTATTTTGAGAGAACATGCTATGTGTTGTGAATCAGAGATGTAACAACAAGAGCTGCTTTGTTAGCGTCGAGTCACATTAGATTTTGTCTCTATAAAACACTTGCAGTACTTTGTGGAGGATGGGTGGGGAGGAAGAGAATGTCTTATCTGAGACTGAGTCAGCATTGCCAAACCCAGGAAAACACTTCGCACGTTTTAGTTCTGAACAATCCCATCTCCATGTTGGCACAACACCCAGGCATGCCTCTTCACTTCTGCTCACCATTTTTGTGAGACAGAAACTATGGTATTAGAGCTGCAAAGTGATATCATGTTAATGTTCTAAATGGCTGAAGGACCAGAACACTGGACTTTGCTTTGGCTGCTCACTTATGCACAGTTCAGACTTGAGCTGAGAAGCTCAGCTCATCCACATTGAATATCTTCTGCAACAAACACTAAATTCCCTGTAAAAGTTCTGACTATTCTATGTGACTGCTTTCTAATTAAAAAAATGTTGCATTCAGTATACAGAAATGCTGAATTAGACCTTGCTTTAGCAGACAAAAGAGGATTGACCACAAGCTGAAATCAATGGCAGCTTTGATACCCCTCTATTCTCTCTGCCATCTAAAGTAGTAAATATATGCCTCATATTTTAAATGGATAAATATAACAAAATGGAAAGCACTTATGAACCTAAGGGACAGACAGTGCAAACAGAGGGACAGACAGTGCAAACAGAGAGCTATTGAATTAAACTGGTAAATTTATCACAGAGTGCAGTGTCTGCAAGTTGAATCTGGACTAGACTAGAAGTTAGGGATATGCATTTTGGTAAGGAGAAAGTTGAAAAGACTCCAAAACACAAGAAACTGCAGTTTGCTCTTTCAGAGGTATTATAATCAATTTCCCTAACACTGGTAATTTTGTTTTTCTGTCTTTTAATACATCATTCCACTTTGTGTAATCAGCTGGTTTGGTTTCCAGTATTTTTCTGGAATTTTTTTGGCAGTTTTAAGACAGCTAAATCTTGAGTACAGTATGAGAAGCTACAATACTATCCTTGTCGTTGCTGATCTCTCACTGCTCCCAGCTTTCAGAGGGTTTCAGGAAGTAGTTGTTGGTTTGCATTTGCTATGAATTCAGAGAAAGCTTTATACATGTAGGTGTTGTGTTCAGCACAGTGCACTTACTTTTCCTTAGGCACCTGATGCAGATACATCTTCCCCAAGCTGCCTGCCTCTTTTCTTTCCTCTTATGGCCATGATTTCAGGACACTGGTTGGAAGGTTTACACCCAGGCTAGAATCAGTTTGTAGCTAGATAAAATTCTGTAATGGATGTCATGGTCTTGAGATGATGATATTGAAATCAGAATTTCTCTAGTCTGTCAAAATTGCTGCTACATTGATACATTCTGGATGGCTGTAAGCAACAAAAGGTACAGTTAAGAATGAGAAATTCTAGTGTTTGGATAAAGGATGAGTAAGCCTCATGGGTAAGTTTGTTTGTAAATTTGTGTTTGATCTCGGCGTGGTACTGAATGCTTCTTAATGGGTTTTTGTAAAGCAAAAAATACAAAAGTACAATTACAACATTAATGATAACTGATATGAAAGTCGTAGTACCTTAACGAAATAATAAAGTCCTTAAGTTCTTAGGGCAGATTTGGTTGCTAACCTGAGGCATCAATTAAAAGGAAATACTTGTTTTTCAGATTCACAAATTTGAAAAATTATTTCTAAGTTAAAAATAGAACCAAACAAAAGAGACTGATAAGCTCTTATATAGCAATCTTTTGGCATCATTCGCACTCCCCGTCAACAAAAAAGAGTATTTGGCTTTAAATTATATTAAATCAGCCTTCTGGAAAAGATGCAGCTCCAAACCTGCTAGTAACATATGGGGTCAGATGCCCAAGGTGACCAGTGTGCAGCCATCAAAAAGCAGTGAGGTGGAGCTGAGAATTCCTGTAACACAGAGGAAATGCTGGCTAGGGTGGGCTTATGCTGATTTTCCACAAATCACTCTCTGCTCATCCTCATCACAGAGTGATGTAGCAAGAGTATGATGCAGCAGAACATAATGACATCTATACAGAGTTTAAGAATGATCCCAGGAGATTTGCTTACTCTGGAAGATGAGCCATTCACACAGCTATTTACATAGCCAGTGGAAATAGAAGCTGCTTTTAAGATTTAATTGAATTTAGGCTTAATATTAAGGCTCTGATGAATTGCAAAGCTCTTAATGTCTCTGTGCTTTCAGATATCAATGAATGTGAGAGATCTGACCTCTGTTCACCACATGGAGAGTGTCTAAACACGGAAGGTTCCTACCAGTGCATTTGTGAGCGGGGCTTTTCTGTGTCTGCAGATGGCCGAACATGCGAAGGTGAGACAAGTTATAATAATCCATTCCCATTGATTTGCTGTTATTAGGAGGGTGAGAAAACTAGTCAGTCAGTCACTACTAACTCTAAAATCTGTCAGTTGAGGGCCCTTTGTTCTTTTTCTCATAAATAGATGATGTGCAAAGTGTGTTTGGAACTCAGGCTTCTGATAAGTTTCTGTGGGTAAGACATACATGAATATTTAGGATGATCTAATTTGAAGCTTAAATGCATTATCAGCAAGCCTGAGCTACCTGAATGTTCTCATTGCTGTGTGGAAGACCATAGAACCTTGCTTGTCCAAACTTTTGTTTAAAATATACAGATTAAGCAACAGAACAGTAATGCCAGTGAGAAGTTGTAGTGAAATCCAGTAGCTCTATTATAGAACTTCAGGCATTTTGAAATGGCAAAAATGGAGTAAATAGCAGTAATTAGATCTTTGTAGAAACACCAACCAGGAGCCTGGAATTTAGGGTAACTAGGTTTTTTACATTGCTATGTCATGAGAATGTATCCTGTTGCCAATGGTATACACACGCTTGCAAGTGATGCTGCTCTCCTGCACTGAATTTAAAACAGGACACTTGTGCTCAGTGCTATTCTTATGGATGAGAGGAGTGTTCAGGGCAATAAGGCTTGTTGGAAAAGTTCAGAAGGGGAAAATATTATATGCAGGATAGATGCAAAATATTTCAGCAGGATGCATGCCAAGGAGAAGCACTGAGCAGATGATAGCTCAGTGTTAGAAATAATGGGTAGTGGATCTCAAGCACCCAAGAAGTAAGCAACTGTTCTCTCTCTCAAACTATGGGCCAGTAAATCCATATGTGATTGGTTTTCACAGGCCAATTCTTCTCATAGTTCACTTAGGGATAGTGAAAATGTTTGTCCTTTGGTGGATGAGGTACATGGAAACTTGTGTCTGACTGTTGCATCTCCCTGCTTATACCAGAGGAAAATGAGCATTACAGCTTTATTACTGAAGGAAGAGGAACACTGTTATGCTTGATGTCAGGGAGTGAGTGCTGTATATTTAGATATAGCATAACCTCAAACACATCATTTGTGTTTTAATTATTATTGATAATTATAAAAAATTCTCAAGTGTCTTTTAGTGCTTTGTTTCTCTCTAAACATTTACTTCATTTTGTAATCATGGCATAAGTTGAAAGAAATATTCTCTTACTGCCAAGACAAAAGCCTGGTCAAGTAGGCTAGAGAGGAAAAGTGAATCTGAGTAACTCTGCTGATTGGTGACGAGGCAGTATTTTATGATTTGAAGTAATGGGGATAATTTCAATTTATGTTCGTGGACTCTTTCATCAGCATGTATACATTTCACCCAGTGTTCAGGACGGGTATGGGCACATATCTTCAATTGATCTGTAAGAAAAGTAGTAGCAGGTGTTTTGCCTCACTCTTGAGCATAGTTATAAAAGAGGGGGAAAAAAGTGGCTAGAGAAGAATGCAGCCTTCTCTTTGTAGAAGCCAAGCACTTTATTTCAAAATGAACCTAGAAGAACACTTATTAACCTTGTGAAATCAAACTCCCAGAAATTAAAATAAGCACAACTGAAAAAGAACACAACTTCAAAAAAAAAAATCATTGGCATCTACTGTTAGGAGATGTACCAGAAACAATGAGCTCCTCTGCATCTCTGGCATTTAATAAACTAGCAGTTTCCAGGGAAAGGTTGCTATCATAGATGATGAAGCAATACAAAGTTAATCTCCATTAGAACAAAAAAGCCAAACTTTTACTAAATTGAAAAATATGAAGTCACAAGATCTTATTTCCAGGATTGTGAGTAGTTTTGGAACTTTTTAATGAAGAATAAAACAAGTACAAAACCAGTGGAGCATGCTTCACAAGTAATTGGTGTTGTGCATGGAATACAGATCAGACTTTATATTCAGCACTTGGAAAAGTATTTTAATAACTTGGCAAAGGAAGGGTACTTCTAGTCTCTGAAGCAGCAGCACTCCTTTTCCACCACAATTAGTTTCTCCATTCTGTCATTTTAATAAAAACTAATCCAGAGTTTTGAAAAAACTCATTTTAAGGGAGCACTGATGGCATCAGTGTCAATATTTGTAGTGGTGTCAGCTTCCTGCTAAAAGGCAAGACAAAACAAAAGGAATGTGTGACATTTCAGGTACTGAGAAAGCATGTGGCTTCCAGCAGCAAGAGCTACTGTTCTTTACACTGAGAGCCTCTGTGAATTTAATTCTAGTTAAGTGAGTGAGAATAACTGTTTATACCATCAGAGGAAGAACCTGAGAAAATTTTCCTGGATTCACACACTTCTCTGTACCTGGGGAGCAGATTTTCCATATCTCCAGACTTTTTTGTATGACTTTGACTTGGGTTTTTTTTGAAGTTTGAAACAACAACAGCATAAAACGTTTAAGAAGCTGATGTGGTATAGTTCTGGTATGGAGTTTTTGTGGCCGTTGGCCAAAGTAAACTGAACAGCTGTGGAGACTGTGTCTTCTTCCGAAGTGTAGACAAACTTTTGTTGCAGCAGTGACATTCCACTGCAGCCTGGCCCCAGGCTCAGCAATTTGACTGCACCGGGCTCTCTGAACTGGAGGCTCTCAGAGTGCTCCTTATTTCCTTGTTGAGCTCTCTGGGGTTCATGTAAAGATGGTGTTTTACCCAGCTGGCTGCTAGGCAAATGTGTTGGCAAAACCTCAAGTTAGAGGTTCTCTGATGCTTAAGTCAATACCCTGCCTCAAGCATCTCTTCTGTCTCCATGTCCCATCCCATATGTCTCTCATTGGCTTCTCACTGCTGCAACAGGCAGTCCAAAAAAACTTACTCATCAGAGCTCTCCAACCTGCTTCTTCCTTTTTATGTATGCATGCTGTGGGTAGCCATGCAAATTTCAGAATCAGAGCTCTGCTTCTCTAATCACTTTACAGACCTGTCTAAGGAACCAGTTCCTCTTGCAGACATATTGCTATGTTAGTAGATTTCAGTGAGATTTAAGTATCATGCTTGAGGTTGAGGTTGCCTTCAGCTTGTTCAGGTTGTCAGAAAACAGGAACACGGTGTTGAACTGCACAAAAGTGTGCGTGAGTGCACACATCTTGCCTTTTGACTAAAGAAGGCAGCACTGATTCATGGATTCTAAAATAGGTTGTAATTACAGAGAACTGCTTTAGTCACTCTATAGACACAGGATATATTAGTTTAATATTTAGTTTCTTCCCCTGACTTTGTTTCCATGTAGCAAGAGAGTTGCCGATTACAAGCCTCACTCTTTATGGGGTGATTAAAGAAACAAATGTCCTTTCTGGCTGTAAAAAAGAGTCCTTTGAGTGAACTGTCTAGACAAGGAAAAATATTTGGTGCTTGGACCTTCTCTGTAATATCCCATGCACTGAAAGATGTTCAGACTGTACTTTTTAGAAAAAAACCTGTCTTCTGTGGCTGTATTATATACTAAATTAGGACACTTGGTACAATCACAAGTTTTGTTTCTGTTGCTTTTTAGTCAATGACCTTGTTTTACCTGTGAAGAACCAGCTGCATGAACCATTCCCCTGTTTCCTTTAAGGTTTTAAGTAAGAGGAATGTTGTAATTCTAAAATCTCCAGTTGTAATTTCTTCTGTGTAGGTTTTTAACAGTAACTGTCCCACAGCTCAGGAACTTTTTATTTAACCATAGTTGTTCACTGAAAACACAAACACTGTGTTATTGTCTGTTGTCTGAAATTCCTGGCTGTCAAGCCACCGGTTTACTCATTTTGGATTTCTTTTCTTAACAGAGCTTTCTGATTACGAGACAGAATATTCAGATCTTTTTACTAGATATGTGAAACTCTGTTGATCACATGAGACTATTAACACCAGATATGTTATGCAGGGACAATGCACAGCAGTGAGAAGGAGGAATCAGAAAAACACAACTGTAAAAAAAAATTTATCGTCTTCCTTCCAGTAACTTTGTATGCATCTTTTTATAATTCTGTCACTGTGGGGACTTGAAAAGGAAAAGGTATAAAAGGTAGTTCTTGACCCTTCTCCTCTGACAGTCTTTAACACAGATAAGTTGCTTATTCACATTGCTGAATTAATTCTACTAGGAAGGGTTTGTGGTGGGTTTCAATAAGTTCAATATCCAGAAACCATCAAAATTTTCGTATTCAATTCCTTGAGAATAAGCATACTGGCTATTGTATTCTTTGCCAAATACAATAGCCCTTTCTAAAATAAATTCCTTGAATATTTTTCCTTTGTTTAATAAATTAAGATGTAAAAACCATTAAAATCTTTACTACAAAACTTACAAACCAAATAAAATTTTCTGCCAGTTCCATTTGCAAGTACTTTTTTATAACCATCAATTATACTCATATGTGTGTCCTAGATTTTGGTGTATTTAGTACATACAGTTTTTGCCTGCATTTCATGTGTGGGCTGAAGTTTGTTAACCAATGGATCAGTTCAGTAGAAGTGAGTTTTCCATCACTTAAACATCCTAACATGAAACTACATGCCTTTCTGGGAAAAATGTTAAAATTTCACAGTTTGTTCCACTGATACAGAAATTGCCAGAGACAGCCTTTTTACCTTTTTTAAGAGGTTCTGGATAGACTCTTCTGGCCTTAGAAGTCTACATGTAATTCCAAACCTGTTCAAACCCCACCACAGCACACAGGAAAAGCTGGTTTTCAAGATCCTAAAACCACTACTCCCTGAGAGCAGGACAAGAGGTAACAGGTGTGGATGGTAATGACATGCTGCTCAAATTTTGGTAGCTTGTGGGGCTGTGACCACATGGTTTGAAGACCAAGAGTTCCCTTTCAGCTGAGCATAAAACACAATTTAAAAGTTAAAAAGTCCTTGCTTGGTGAGTACTGTCAGGATAAGAATGCAGTGCATCTTTGCTGACTTCTCCAGGTTTTTGTTTGACACAGCTGTGAAGAGCTGGAGGAGTAGGCAGGACTACATTTGAGTCCTTCTTTGTCCTTACAGAAAAGCACCAGGTGCTGCTCGCCTGTTTGGAGAAGCCTTCTCTCTGTGGCACTGCAGGATTCAGTCCCAGCAGTTCTTTAGTTCAGGGAGTGCCAAAGGCCTTCACTGGAGGCAGACCGATGGTAGGCTCCATCACATGAAGGACTACCAAACTGCGCAGAATTAATGACAGTAACAAGCACTCAGATAAATCACTTTATTCCCCATTTAAGATGTAATTATCACTTGAGGAAATATGCAGAAGAAAAGCAGACAGCAGCCTTACTTAACAGCGTAATGTTTTTTAGGAAAGAAATAGAGTGATAATTTCTCTGCTTCAGACTGCAGAGGAATATAGAAAGCAGAAAGTACTAATCCTAGTATCCTGGCAGGTTCACAGTTTCTTCCTCCTGAAAATCACTTCATGACATCTTTGATGACCACATATGGCCAGGGCTTTGGGTTTAGGTCTTCCTTTGAGTGGAGATAAAAATAATGCACTCCTAGCACTTGTAATACACTTACAAAAATAAACCACAGTCTGCCACAAGCAGCTGTGCTTCATTATCATTTGATGGGCAGCTGAGTCAAAGAACAGACTTACATGTGCAAGTGACTTACTTGTAAGGTCAGCAAACCAAAACTGGAACTACAAATGAAAAGGCCAGCACAGAAAACATTCCAGAATTGGAATGACTTTGTGTACCTGAGTGACATTACTTGTATGTGTAGATTTACAGGACTTCAGACAGAAAGCTCAGTCCACAGATATTTACCACTTACTCTATGCAATTGTGACCTGTACTGAGAACCAGAATGAGATCTGTGCAGCACTTCTGCACAGGGAATGTAGCTATACCCTTGAACTCTTTTTGTGGCCACAGTGAGTTCAGTTTCACTCATGTTGTTGACTGTATAATACTACACTGGTAGAATCTATGAGTCAGTCAGAGAAATTATTTAAACTATGCCTTAGTCTGTGGTATGTAGCATCATGCTGTGGTTAGCAAGTTTGGTGAAACAGATGGGTGGAGGCAGTTGACCATTGCTGACATACTGCAAAGCTAACACTGAAACAATTTCTTAAATTGTTTGGGTGCTGGCATTAATTTTTGTGTCTTGTCCTTGTCTTCCTTCCCAATGTGTTGAGACATAGCTGCATCTGTTTGCAAAATGGCCCATCTGTGGGTTTTCTACACTCTTTGTGAATGTCTGCCTTTGGCTGTCACACAGGCTGTCTGATGTTAAAATTCCTCCTTGCAGATGTGGATGAATGTACGAACGGCACGGTGTGCGGCAGCCACGGGTTCTGTGAAAACATGGATGGCTCCTACCGCTGCCTCTGTTACCAAGGGTACCAGGACACACAGGATGGGCAAGGGTGTACAGGTGAGTTCAGAGGTGCTGGTAGTCACTGCTGCAAAGTTCAAGGGAGCAAAACACATTTCACATTTTTGTTTTCTCGCATTTTTTATTAAAGTTATGCCGCTTACTAGTAAAAGAGGGTTGAGCCCTTCTTTACTCACTGAACTTTGTGCCAGATGGAAACTTCACTTTGTATCTATTTAATGAAAACCTGTTACAGAAGCCAATAGCAAATAAGCTGAACCAATTGCTTTATTTCTTTTAAGAAACCCAAGAAACCTCCATGTTTCTACATGTCAGGACCATTCACAAATATAATAGCATGAATTTAATATCTTAGTCTCTTTAAGTGCTACATCTGTTTAGTCTCTTAGCTGAGTAACCAGGACCTTGCACTACCCCCTGCAGGAAATAACATCTGGAATGTGGCACAGCCAGGCTGGGTTAGATGGCACCTCCCTAGGCATATGGTGTTTAAACAGATTTTAACATTAGCTTTCAGCTCCAGGAAAGACACCTATCACCATGAAATTATGTGGGACTTTTGTAGATGTGTAAATACTGCACATTTCTTTTGTGACTAATAGGTTTCCAGATCTGTTGTTAATAGTGATGGCTGGAGAACCACTTGAGGCAGCACAAGTTTGTAATATAAAATTAATACCAGATCAAGGAGAGGTATTCATTAAGCAATTTGCTCAAGCCAGACTCAGGATGAAACACATTTATTGGTAACAGAGACCTAAATGGAAAACCAAACAGAGAGGAGGAATTAGAAGTTTTACAGATTGTTTGTATGCATTTTGTAATATATTAAGTAGTTTTGTTACAAAATTCTTTATGCTATTTGACACTTACTTTGCAGCATATCAAGGTATATTTTGTCATACAGCGACTTTTCATGGATGAAAACAAATGAAGCAAAGAAAGTAGAAAATAAAATGGGAAAGGAAAGAATGGTGTGAAACTAAATTTAATTTTGAGTTCCACTGAAGTAATTCTGAACCACTAAATAATGAATTTGTTTATTTTTTTTCTTGTATAATACTATATAGTATAGAATATTCTTATAAATTTTGAAACCAGTTGTCAGCCAAAACAATTTAAGGAAAAAGTAAGTCTCTAGTTTCTGACTAGGCAATGTTCCCCAAAGAAGACTTATTCTTTATGACAGGAAGCCAGTAAAAAGATGAATAAAAATCGGAATGCATTTTTTAACTGTGAGCAAACTCTAAGTTAAAATCCATATTTATATAAAAACACACAAAAATCAAAATTTATTCAGGTGACTAGATTTTGATAGGCAAGAGGTAAAAAGGATGAAATACTGCTTCACAAGTTATATGTTAGACCACACACAGTTATAGGAATTTCTGAAATGTGATACAGAAATTACTATTTCTGATACTGATCAGCATAATTTCTGTCTGCTAATGAGATTCTCTCATTAGAAGTAGATTTTTCAAATGTCAGTGTTAACAACTAAAAATAAAGTAATGTTAAGTGATCTTGGTAGTATTTGGTAATCCTTGTTTAAACAACAGACAATTCTATCAGTCAGAAAAGGATTTCAGGTTGGCTAGTTAGCAGGTGTATGGAATCCAAGTTAAAAATATGTAGAATTTTTTGGAGAGAGGAATTTTGCAGTGTTCAGCAGGGGTCTCTGGGTGACCTGGGCAGAACTTCTGTGGGTCCCAAAGCAGCCTGTGAGTCCATGCATAGACTGCATGTGGTGGCAGTGGGGCTGGGGAATTCTCTGTTTGGTAGTTGTTTACAAGGCAAATGGTATTTTGGGGAGGAAAATGAATTCTCATTTTTGTAGTGCAGTCTGAATCTCATCAAAACCTCATTTTGCTCCTTGAGTTTAGTGAAAGTTTGATAATAAAGTTAAGAAAACGAATTAAATTACTCTGAGTCTTAAATCCCAATAAGAGAATACACAGAAAAGCAAGTATTTAACAATGAGAAACACCAAAAAAACTGTTCTGGTCTACAGTCAACACCTAATCAGCACTAATAGTCTATAAACTCTACTATGACTTTCAGGGGTCTTTATTTCAAAGGACTTACTACTTGTTTATGAATCCACTTAGGTATTAGTGAGTTTTTAATCCTTCCCCAGAGATCACATCTGTAATCTGGCAGACAATATTGGCACAGATACAGCAGATAAAAGAACAGCCAGTAGTGGGTCTCAATTGATTTATGCTTTGGATTCTTTCCCCAGATGTGAATGAATGTGAAATGTTGAGTGGAGTATGTGGCGAAGCCCTCTGTGAAAACGTTGATGGTTCTTTCCTGTGCCTGTGCTCTGATGAAAACCAGGAGTACGATCCAATGACCGGGCAGTGCCGCTTCCGTACCTCGCCAGGTAAAACGCCAGTGGATTTTTGTATGCTTGGCATGATTTCAACTGCACACAGAACCATTGGCAAGGCAAGGCTGGTTGAAGTACTGGTGTTGCTTTAACTACAGCAGAAAAATTTAGAACTTCTTGAAAGTGTGTGCATGAGAGGAGGTTTTTCTAGGATGGAATATGTTATCAGTGAATCATTAGCAGTGAAAATATAGCAGAAGCACCTTCTAAGTGTTATACATCAACAGACTTGGCAGGAATATTGAGCAGTTACTGCAGGTAAGAGTGAACAGTCTTGTTGACTGTACTGTAACAATGAAATCTGATATGGAATCAAGTCTATGACCTGTGTGATTTTGGTTTTTGTCCAAACTTTTACAAACACCCATTAGTATGCTTGGACAATGTTTAAGGGACCATATTATTAAAACCAGAAGTTATATTTAGTTGTTATATTTTCACCCCAGATGGCAACCAAGCCCCAGGCAGCCACTTACTCACTCCCCTAGAAAGCTCATGGGTCGAGATAAAGACAGGGAAGTAGGGAAAGCAAAAGCCACTCACACAGATAAAGCAAATCAAGGAATTTATGGCCTGCTTCCCATGGGCAGGCAGGTGTTCAGCCATCTCCAGGAGAGCAGGGCCCCATCACACGTAACAGTGACTTGGGAAGATAAAAACCATCACTCCAAGTATCCTCTTCCTCCTTCTTCTCCTCATTTTATATACTGAGCATGATATCATTCATCTGGAATATCCTTTTGGTCAGTTTGGGTCACCTGTCCTGGCTGTGTCTCCGCCCAACCTCCCATGCACCCCCAACTCCCTCACCAGTGTGGCAGAACAAAAACTAGAAAAGGCTTTGGCTCTGTGTAAGCCCTGGTCAGCAATAACAAAACCATCTCTATATTATCAACCCCGTGTTCAGCACAACTCCAAAAAACAAACCCATACCAGCCACTGCAAAGAACTCTATACCAGCCAAAATAAGCCCAACAGTGATATCTTGTTAGCATTATCTAGAATCAATATAAATCCTAAGAGAAGGTTGTTGGGAAAGCAAAAACCCAAACCACTACATTGATGTCAATCTACCTCTGTTGTCAGTCTCTTTTGAAGTGTCCTTGCCTGGCTTACTCCTGTTTTTCCTACTAGTCCATTCCATTGTACTGGATTTTTGAGCTTTTCTTACAAGGTGTTTTTGGTTTTGAAAATACTACTGGAAATACACCAATTGAAAATTAGTTTAGACCTCTTAAAGTTGCCTTCACATTTCTACACTGATCCAATTTCGAGAAAGGAACAAACCCAGAGTAAGGATGAACAGAGTACAAGAAATGACAGGATTTACTTGCACAGCTTTTTTTCCCATCCAGAACGCAAATCTTGGTATTTTTTCCTTGTTTTCTTACACTGCAGGCTGATGTAGCTTCCAGAAAGCCTTAGAGGAATTGGCTTTTTTGCTAGGATGCTGACTTTACAGCTCCCAGGCTGTGGCTATTTTCTCCTATCACTTGTGATCTTTCAGACTTGTAAGGAGGGTTGAAATATCCATGACCTAATTGTCACAAATATTTAGATGGCCGAATGTAGCACTCAGCAGCACTCAAGAAGTTGCCTGTGAAATATCATTAACAGCTGATTGACAAACATTTTGGGCCTGTGAGGAGGTAGTACTCAGGAGAGTTCAGCTGGCTGATGAAACAAAACCAGAACTAAAAAATCAGCAGAGGACCTGAGTCACATTAAAAGAATCCACGTCCAAGGGACGTTTGAGGACATACCCTAACATTACTGTGGGGAGGAAGGGGATGAAGAACACAGTGTGACTGATTGTACTGTCAGCAGATGGATACTCCACTGTCAGTACTAACTCCATTCTGCTATCAGCACTGAGCACAGCTTTGCTGTGATCAGTCTGGAAATAACTCTTCTTCCTTCCCCTCCAGGCTTCATCAGGCCCTAAGAAAACACATGCTTTGCCTTTGTCTCTTCTCTGATAAGGTCATCAGGATCTCTCATAGGAAACCACAAGGAGCTAGTGAGAAGTACTGTATGGTCTTGGACTAGAATAAGGCAAAATGGCAGTACTTGAAACAGAGATCTTACTCTCCTCTTTTCTTCCAAAGTAAAAGGAGGAAAGACTATTGTTAATTCTTCTTATAAACTATTACTGCTGTAAAAAATGCTGGAATAGCCACATCCTCTCCAGCTTTGACAAGCCACATATTCAAGTCAGGCGTGGTGCTTCCAGGGCTCCCGTGGTGCATATGGACATCATCTGTCAGCATTAGTTTGCACCATGCTTATGAAAGGCAGAGCTTAAAAGGCAAAAAGGAAGAACTTAATCTGTCTTATCCTGTTGCAGATATCTATAGTTGAGGCTGGTTCACCCAGTTATAATGACTATTTTTCATTTTTGCAACCAGTTTTCTGATTGCATCTGTAAGCGTTATTGGTACACAGTTGCAGTATTTAAGACTCCATCAGTTCTATGTTTTGTTTTTTTCAGATCACAGTTGTTAACAGAACACTATTTAGGCAAATATTTCAGTGTATGCTGAAGTCTAAGCATATGCTAATTCATATCATCCACTGAATTCTATATTACTGATGCATGTTTTTGCATCTAACATATGCTAAGCATATTGTAGGATTAAGGTTATGCTAAGGTATATAAATCTATTTCTAAGAAATACTTCAGAATCCAATCCAGCAGCCACTATACAGAATTCCTCTCATAGGTTGTTAATAGAACAGTTATATCAAAAATATGGTAGAATTATTTTCCTTTACTAGCATGCCTTAGGTATAGAGATATTTTACATTTTCTAACCAAAAAAAAAAAACCCCAGAAACCACAATGATACAAAAAAATAAATATTCATTTGCTGTCATATTTTGTCAATGTACCTAGTGAAATCACTTTCAGAAACAGTCTGTTTACTAAATGGTTAATAATCCATGACAGTGATATTATGAGCTTGTAGATATAGACTGGTCTTGGATTAATAAGAAAAAAAAAATGGTTTGTGTGTCATTTGCTTTCCAAACATTCATGACACCTTCTTGACTAACCCTCACTTACAGCTGTGTAAACAACAGGCATTTAAGCTGCTGAACAGATAATGGGAGGAGAAACCAACACATCATATGTAAAATGGGAATAAATAAGGACATGGTGAGACTATCTGCCCTTCCTCCCAGGGCAGCTTCTGGTGTTCTTTCTCTGATAAACAGCAGGAAAACAGCCATGCTTTCTCTTCTAATGAAGATTTGGCTTTGATTCAGTTAGACAGATGGCAAATGGCCAAGGAAAATGTATAAATTGGTGACTGAAGTACTGCTCGCTCACCTTGGAATGGCAGATTTAGTTCAGCTGCATTTCTGTGACATAATAGTCTTAATATAGTTCATACTGGATAGCAACTGATACCACAAAACTACCTCAATTGATGAAATTCAACACATTATGGAACATTGTAATTATCAGATGAGGGTTGACCACAGGCTAAATTAACAAAGCTGAAATAAGCAGCCAGCTGGGTGTATGCTTTAATGTATGATTTAGTTATATTGGCAAAACTGCAAAGCCTTGTAGGTGGCAACATTATGCTAAATTTGAATGGAGGTGTCTGCCAGCCCCTCAGCCTCCCAAAACTGAAGTCACTTTTCTGAGGAAAATAGAAATAAATCCAATTGTCTGTGTCTAATTAGAAACCAAAAGAACTATTATGCATGTTCATACTATTGAAGTGCAATAATAGGCAATCCATGCTGACATTTTAAAATCTGCTTTTCTCCAAATGGATCTAGTATTTGCATGCCCAGTAAAGTTCCCTTGCTCCATCTGCTTTGGGGAATGTGGGTGGACAGTGATAGTAGGATTGAAATAGCAAGAGCTGGTGTTCATTTAATTCCTTCAGCATTTGTTGGACATCATTACCTTCAAGCTCCCACCTCACAAACACTTTTTAAGTGGGATCTTAAAACCCACTCCAGAGTTGCTTGCCTCTTGTTTCAAAGGTGATTCACTTTTCTCCCAAGTTCCAGCCGAAGCTCTCTGTTCAGGCAGGCTGTCATCTTCCCTCCTGTCCTGTCTTCTGGCACATAGGGATAGCCTGCTCCTGCACCTTTAAGATTTTCTTCCTAAAGTACATCCAGCCCACCTGGACTCTTCTGCTCTTCAGGACTGCTGCCTTAGGGAGTCTCTCAACCAGTTCTAAAGAGGTGAAAGTCTGCCCTCTGGAAGTCCAAGGTGGCAGATCTGCTGGCACCCCTCCTTACTTCCAAAGAGTCACAATCACTGTCGTTTCCTGATTGCTTTTCCCAAGACAGCCTCTGATTATCACATCACGTGCCAATCCTTCTCTGTTCACAAACAAGCAAGCAAGTCCTGTGGGGTGCCTCCCCTGGTTGGCTTCCTCACCAGATATGCCAGGAAGTTCTCTTCCAGGAACTCCAGGAATCTCCTAGACTGCTTCCTCTCTGCTGCATTGTATTTCTAGCAGACTTTTGGTATGCTGAAGTCTGCCACAACAGTAAGGGCCAGGAATTGCAAGACTTATCGCAACTGCTTATAGAACATTTCTTCTGCCTCTCCGTCCTGGCTGGGTGGTCTGCAACAGACTCCACCAGGATACCTGCCTTGTTGGCCTTTCCCCTGATTCTTACCCATAAACACTCAACCCCATCGTTCAACTCCAGACAACTGAGACTCTCCCTAACACACAGGGCTGCCCCACTGCCTCTCTTTCCTTGCCTATCCCCTCTCAAGAGTTTACAGCCGTTCATTGCAGTGCTCCAGTTGTGCGAGTCATCCCACCATGTCTCTGATAGCAGCTCTGTTACAGTTTTCCTGCTGCACCATGGAACCAACATTTGTTGCAGTAGCACCTTGAAATGCACTGCTGCTCTATAACAGAGATGTTTTGATTCCTGCCTCAATAGCTGTGTTCCTTGAGAAATGTCTCATGCTTGGCTTATTGTGCAAAAGCTGGGTAAAAATCAATGAAATATCAAAGAGTGAAAATCAGCCAACATGCAATAATTTTAATAGGTTTTTTGTGACTTAAACATTTGTCAAGTATTAAGCATAAAGAATTTCCCTAGATAAAAAGAAAATGAGCTAGTCACCTCAAGATTTATCTATCTCAAATTCCTGAATAAAGATTTGGGTTTGATTGATAAATGTGAGCATATGTAATTTTAGAACTTGGTTACTTTACCGATGGCCTGTGAAAAGTTTTTCATATCGATCAAGTGTGAATAACAATTTTACGTGGCAGTTCCCACTTCTGAGCCCTTGATGATAATTTTTGTGAAGTGAAATGTTAGGTAGTCAGAGTTCTGCAAACACAGAAGCTTTAAATAGGTATTTCTTTTCAAAATTACTTCTTGGTGTATTTTAGCAGCGCCTTGCTTTCGAAAGGTCTTTGACTATTATACTAATAGGGTATTTATTAGATCTATGGGACAGACTCTTTTGCCTCCAGTCCATATAAATATTGTGAGAGGACCCACTCAGTGCTTAAGGCAATAAATCTGCCTTCTTGGCTGGATTCCTATTTTAAAGTAAAACACAGAGTCAGTTAACTTGACATTTGTATTATATTCCTCTGCTTACCATGGAGTCAGTAAGTTACTTTTGCAAAAATCATAAAGGGCATTGTATTCAAATGCAGAGCATGCTTTTTTCACAATGAAATTAAAAGGGGCTGGAAATGCTCATTCTTTTGAAAATTTAGTCTTTTCAGTTCATGCCTTAGCTCCTTTATCTGAAAAAATGAGGTTGTAATATTGGCTTACCGCTGCGAAGAGCTTTTGGATTAATATGTGAAGAGCATCGTGTCAAAAGCTGGCCGTGTCCATTAGTAGCAGAACATGAGAGGAGATACTTCATGTATTGCTTGAAAATGATAGAAGTACAGATTGGAGGAATCCTTTTATTGTCAAGTAGGAGAACAGGTCTGAAAAAGCCAAAGCAAAGTCATCAAATTCCATCATTCTTTCTAATGTCAAAAAGTTAAACCAAAATTTGTACTTAACCATTTTCTTCTCTGCTCTTTTGATCCTGGAAAAGTGACTAATTTCATGTGTCATCTTGTGTGGTTTATGTTTTCTTTTCCATCTTAGAAATACCAGTAGAGGCTGATCAACAGGAAGATGGAAAGAAGGAGTGCTACTACAATCTTAACGATGCTAATTTCTGTGACAACGTGCTTACATCCAATGTAACCAAACAAGAATGTTGCTGTACCTTGGGTGCTGGTTGGGGTGATAACTGTGAAATCTTCCCATGCCCTGTTGTTGGAACTGGTAAGAGGAGGCCCTCTGTCCCTTTGCAAGCTTTTGAAGCATTGTGTTTATGTTAACAGAGTGCGCTTTGCCTTTAGAGAAGGCAGAGAGAAGTGTACTTTTTTGCCCATTAAATCCCATATTTTGTAGTATTTAGTCATGACTTATCCATAGGAACCCTCCACAGGGGAAAGGGTCTTAAGAATAATTTGTACCTGGTGTAAATCCATTGGCTTCTCTGCTGTTGCCTTAGGGATAAAAAGAGCCTGTTGCTGAACAGTGTTAACTCCAACTGATTTTAAGCAAATATGGATTCTCACAAAAGCTTTTTCCAGATGCTATGGTAACACATTCGATTTTTTTCCACAAGCTGGAAAACAAAAGTAACCATTACAACATTTTTGAGGCTGCAGCTATTCTTTGTAATGCTGTTTCTACAGCACTACAGCTTACCAATATATATTATGGCATTAGTTTTACATTTTGCAACTTACTGAACAGTTCTGTTCATAATGTTCTCTGCAGACCATTGTTCAACCTCTAAATATTAAATTAGACAAACAGAGCTATGTGATATTTATCACAAATTTTGCAAACAGTACTTGAAACATAAACAGGGATGGCTGAAATTCAGAATCCAGCTGGAAAAAGAATCACATAAGAGAGATTAAATTTTTTGACTTTTTGAGATTAAATGCTAAAGATTACTTTTCACAGAAATGCATCATCACATTTAATTCCTGTTTTAACTTTACCTTAGAATTGGTCAAACTGAAATGAAATGCATAATGAAAAAGGGGCCTCTCTGCTTGGATATGTTTGTTTGATTTTGTATAGTCTCCAAGACACTTGAAATAATTTCTCTCTGTAATGCACACCATGTTCTCCTGTTGCAGTCAATTAGTGTTTTTCTTGTATGAGGGCTGAAGAATGTGGACAGGGGTTTGTATCTCAGTTGGAGTATGCCTAGATTACAGCTTGCAGCGTAGCTCAGAGGGGCCCATGCTAGCTTTAATTAAGATAATTTGGCTACTGGTATTGTTATAACTGCAGTGCACCATGAAACCTAGTAAGGACCACATTCTCCTGCCAAAGAGCAAGAGAAATGAGTTTGCCTGGAGCTCTGTGATGCTGTGGGCACCCTAGCAAGGTTTGTGAAAGCTAGCTCTGCAAACAAGAGAGAGCAGGGCATTTAACATCCCCCATTAAACTAAAGGTGTGTGTGATTGCCTGATAGATGCAAACAAGGCAAATATCTCAAAGTACCCTGAAAGACATGTAATACTACATATGTGAATACCTTCTTCTTAACAACATAATTTTTTTTCTTTCTCTCCCAGCTGAATTTACTGATTTGTGTCCTGAAGGAAAAGGTTTCATTCCCTCTGGAGAATCACCTTACGGGCTTCTTGCTCAGAATTACAAAGGTCAGTACTGACTTGTGTTAAGTTTAATTATTTCAGAAGTCCTGGTATTGATTGACTAGAAATGTGAGCCAGGAATGTAAGCATACTAATTCATATTTTATTAGGTGATAAAAACAGTTTGTAGTATGAAACATTACTGAAAATCATCATTCTACAGATTGTTAAGAATGCCAATTACACAGTCTCTGTAATATTCCAGTTTAATTTCTACTAAGTGCTATATACTGTGAGAATAGGTGCTGTGACCACAAACCACAAATACTTGTTTACATATGGAATACAATGCCAACTTAAATTTGTAAATATATGTGTGGGGAGTTGGAAGAGAGGAGAGAGCTGTGTTGAACATTTAGCCTGCAAGTGAGAATGAATATTAAAACTGAAGAGAAGTTCAGCAACAATATTTTCATTACAGAACTTCATGGGATAATTACTGGTGGTAGTGCAGTGGTAGTAAAGAAATCAGAGTGATAGAAGTTGGTGAATGTGGGTAGGAGAGAGCTGGCATCACCAAGAAGGAAAAGTGAGATTAGCAAAATTTCTTTTCAGTTTTGAGAAGTAGCCATCAATATTAATAATTTTAAGACTGTCACAGAGCTAATTTTAAAGTCTCTGAGAGTATTTTTGTCGAGGGATTGTTTAAGGGTGTTGTTTATCTTTACAGATTTAAGATTTCTGTGTATATTCACAATGGGGGTTTGGAACTTGCTGTGTGTGTGCAGCGTATCTAAATTCGTCTCAGATAAAATCTGTGTTGTTTTTGTGATATCTCAGAGTTGATAATATCTCTAGCTGCTATGAATACTGAAATGTAGAAATAGTTCACCTGGAAATATCTTCCACAAATCCCTGCCATAATAAGACTTTTTCCCTTTTCAGTAAATTTATGATGTAAAACCTTAGGAACGTCACAAAGGACAAACACTAAATAGATACATAACTTCTACCAGTGGGCTCTTTTACTAATGTGATCTTTCTCTGTTACACTAACTTAAATATTAGTGTTGCTTTTGTCCACAAGCTTCTGCTTGTAGGAGCAATTCCTCTTTTCTTATTGGCATTATCTGTCAGAAGTGAATAGCCTGCTAGCCTTCCTTGGTTTTGCTTCCAGGCTTTCCCATTTTTCTCCAAAAAATCTGTGTTCCACATGAAAAGGACAGATGTGAACATGACATTTCTTATTAATCTTTGCATTGTTCTTGATGCTAAACAGTAAAAATATTTAATGTTTGTAGCCACTTAGTGGCTGGAAGAGTGGATATAAAAATAAATAGTTTTCTAGACCCTTCAGTTTTTCTGGAAAAAAGGCATTTGAATGATTCACATTTAAAACTACTGTACAGCTGGAAATGACAGCTTTGGGATAAAATCTGTAGTGTCCCAGAATAAATGGGGAGTAAATATATAGAAGACAGTGGATTAAAACAATTGGTATTGAGAAAAGAATAACCTACTTTGTGTTTTTTCTTACCATTTTTACTACCAACCTAGCTTTAACAGATTACTCTAAGTGGGTCTAGCAAATGAAAAGTAGTCTGGAAAAAGGAAGTGAATGGAATTCCAACAGTAACAAATACATAAATATAAGACTGGGAAAAAATGTGTACAACTATGAAAAGCAATATATGAGCTGGCATATATTTTCCGTGAAACCTCCATGAAAACGTTTAGCCTCATTTGAAAGTGTGGTCGATTCTCTTTGCCAGCTGTCACTAGTGCTGTAGTGATTGCCACCCTGTGTTCAGCCACAGACACAACGGGTCCTGTGAGGGGCAGGGCTGCACTCAAGTTGTGCTTTGAGAAACAAAGGCATGAACAGTGCAGATAGGAAGATTTCCTACAGCACAGCAGAGTCACCAAACTCTGTGAAAATAGAAGAGCAGCCACACAGTCCATCCATAAGCATAACTGCTTAGTTAATTTGGTAACTAAATGGTGTGCTTAAATTAGATCCATGGTGGGAATACCTTCAATAAAGCAAATTATATGGGAAAATACAGGCTATATAGTTCATTTGTTTTGCTTGGAGTTAAGAGCAATGTGATACCAAAGGTATTAAAGGGAAACTGCAGATTATTCCAGTCTCTGTGTGCCACGGGACTTAATTCTGAAAAGGGGAAGTAACGGTCCACCAATTTTTCCTTTTCCATTCTGGCTACATAGCCTCTTCCACACCAGTTGTCTGAGGGGTTTTTTTCCTGAGGATATCTGTGCTCCTGGGATTTTCTGTTTAAACTGAAGTTTGTTTGAACAGAGAAGTGTATAGGATTTATTCCATCTTGCTTGTCTACATGGCATCATAACATTAAAGGCTGTGTTGCCATTGTTATTTTCTCCCCAGATGCTGATGAATGCCAACTCTTTGGACAAGAAATCTGTAAAAATGGCTTCTGTTTGAATACACAGCCAGGTTATGAGTGCTACTGCAAACAAGGCACATACTATGACCCTGTTAAGCTCCAGTGCTTTGGTAAGTTTATTTAAAATGGTCTTGTCACTATAATGGTATGCAGATGGGCAAAGCAAGGAGACTCGTACAGCAGGATTCCCATCAGAACTGTGGCATTCCCAGTAAGGGCAGAAACACTGGGCCTCCAGACTCCTGTAGCAGCTTTGTAAGATGCATTGGGTCATTTCCCTTCCTTCTGCTTGGCTGAGCAGCAATTCTGGATGACATAGCTGTGGCATGTAGAGCAGGGTTTGCTTTATTTGCCTTCTTTTTCAGCAAATTACTCCCAGGAGTTTGCATCTCCAGAACAGCCTTTTTGTGCTCCTTTGAGTGCACAGTCAAGAGCTGGTGCCAGCCTTAATGCAGGCAGCACAAAGTGATCAGAGGGGGGTCCCTCCTTACATGCACTCTGCTGCTTCACTGTGCCAAGGTACAGTTTGGCCTTCTGTTCCTTGTATATGGGTGAGCAGTGAAAGCCTGTATGTTGAAGCTCACCTTTCATTTGGTAAGTGTTCTGGGTTTACTATATTAAATCAAATTAATGCACACTCTTTTTTTTTTTGTTCTTTCAAGGACAGATATTTTCCACAAGGAGTTAATATGCAATGTGAAATTACAGTTGAGGTCATTGATAAGCCCATTTTAGCCTGCACAACCTTGTACTTCTTTGGTTCTGGTATTCAACTGAAAATTACTCATGACCATGACCCTGGCTTTTGCTTTGTAAGCAGAGAACCATGTATAATGTGCAGAATAGCATAATGAAAGGAAGCAATTTTTGCAACTGCAATAAGAGAGCCTTTTACCTTGGGATTCTATGATTATTCTTTACAAAGGGTGGGATTTTAGCTGATTAAATGTAATTTATCTGAAGTGGCCTGCCCTTCCCTTTGAGCTAAATTTCAGCTTTTGCTTTCCAAGACAAACTAAGACATAACTACCATGGTTAGGTAAGGTGATCCCTTCTTCTGACAAGCTCCTGAGGAATCACTAAGAGTATGTCCACCTCTAATGCCTGCTGGTATTGTCCTAAAGGGAGATGAATGTGGGAAGCAGTGACAGCTATACTGGGTGCAGGATATTCCTGGCACTGCAACCCCTCCAACAAGCCTCCTTATCCTCCCTAGTACTTCTCCATACTAGATCCCTAAGACCTGAGGATCAGAGGTCAGCATCCCTCAGATGTCTGTCATTCTCCATGGGCACAGGCAGGATTTTTTTGCCAGCAATGGGTATTTGTGGTAATTTACAGAAGGCATGCAGGGAAGTCTGCTCCTAATATAGGAAAATAGAAACATAGATTAACACAATGCAAATACTTTGTGCTGGCTTTCCTTGATACATTTCCTTCCATTTTAAAGACACGGATGAATGTCAGGACCCAAACAGCTGTATTGATGGCCAGTGCATTAACACAGAAGGATCTTACAACTGTTTCTGTACACACCCAATGGTTTTGGACGCAACAGAAAAGCGATGCATCAGACCAGCAGATTCGAGTGGTATGATCCATTATACATATTACTGAAGTGAGTACACCTCTACGAGGTGGTGCTGACATGGCTACAGACCCAAAGTCTAAGCTTAGACTGGGTCATCCTTGGATGAGCCTGCTCTTCTGGAGGATTTTGGAAGGCAATGCTTGGACCGTCGTCTGTTGATCCAGAAGGCATCATGATGTAGGACTCCACAGTGCTCCACTTTGCCTATACAGACAGGATATTGCTGGAAGTATTGTGAGATTAGGCTCGGGCTGAGGAGTCTTCAGCCAGTTCACCAGCTCTGCGTCTGCCTTGTCCAGCTTTGTAGGTAATGAGGCACAGCCTGCTTGCTGTCTCAGTAAGGCTGGGGTTTGGCTGCAGGCTAAGTCTAGAGATTTAGTTCTACCAAAGTAAAATAAAAACAGGAATGACAGGATATAGAAGGAAATAGCTAAAATTGTATGTGTGCTTTCAATTGATTAATATTGAAGGTACATTGAGCTCACAGTTTCAAGCTGTGGGCTTCAACGTCACTGTTAAAGTAACATTTTTGTGTGTTCTTTTGATTTCAGTAGACACTGATTTCAGAAAAAAATGTTAGATATTATGAGCTTCTTAGAAACGTCTCAGAAATCCGGAGCATTGTGCAGTCTGCACAGCTTTGCCTATGCCACACATGTCTTCGAAAGAATTGTTACAATGGGTTTGATTTAATGCTGGCACTGTGTAGCCATAAATCCACATCTCTGGTTCCTGCAATTTGCAGTGAACTTTCCTGAGATGCTTCTGTGAAAGGAAATGGGAACACAGACCGAATGCCTGCTTTAGTCACTCCAAATTGTGAGGCTGATATTTTGAGGAGTAATGTGGTTGTCCTGTTGCGTGGAACTGTGAAAGAACCACAGCATTTCTATTGTTCAATCTTCAGTTAAACAAACGAAGAGCAGGATTGTCCTTTGGGTTCATCTAGAATGTGAAGAGAATGCAAGAGCCCAAAGGGTCTTCTGTTGTGAGACATTTGGCTGACACAGCAGTGATCATCTCAGCCAGCACTGAGCACTCAAGCCTTGTATGCTACTGGCAATGTCCCCCTCACACAGAGTGGGAGGGGGCAGGCTGGTTCTTTTCTGCCAGCAGAATTTGGAGTTGGTTGCAGAGACCCAGTGCTGCTTTTCACTGCATGTTCTGGCAAGCTCTTAGTAGAATAGGTATCTAAGTGGTGATCACCTTCGTGCTTTCAGAACTCAGTTTTGCTCTTGAGCAAGGTTTCAGTTCTGTAGTCACCCATACATAATGTGAAAATGCAGTAAATGGATATGCACAGACAAAACAGAACCTTGGTTTGTGACGACATTTATTTTTCACTCTGTGTTGGAACAAAATCAAAACCTTGCAGATGTCTTCGCAAAACGATTCTGCTGAGGTTTTTACATTCCAAGTGGAAGATAAAGTTTACAGTTCCTCTCCTTCTGATCAGCAGTGATCAGAACTTGCTGGGACTGGGAATGGTTTCTTCTGAGATCCGTGTCAAAACTATTATGCCTCTAAAATATTCCAGCCTTGACAAAAATACAGATTTTTTTTAATGTTCATAAGAATGTGACAGTAGTTCACAGCAGTGTTCTGTCTTTAACAATAGCTGTAAGTGGATGATTAGAGACCAGGAGGGCAGATAAACAATACTTCTTTTCACCCTCCCCAGCACTCTCTCAGCCTCCAGCTATTTTCAGCTCAGGGGATTTCCTGAGACTGATGTAGTTTGTCTGTTTAGTTAATGGGGCTCTCTCTTCCAAGTATTTGTCCGGTCTCCCAGGGAGCCCATGTAAAATTATTGTTCAGCTCTGCCCTAGTTGTAAAAGTTCTTTCAGATGCATTGACAGCAATGTAAGAAGAGCAAAATAACAACTTTTAAAGATTCATTGTGTGGATGGAGTTCCCCAAACATTCACCTCTCTCCCAACACTGGTTTTTGTAAAGGTCTGTTAACTTCCATGGGAGCCGAGCTGAATCCATGTTAAGTGTTCAGCAATGACTAGGGTTTAGAAAGATCTGGTTTTTGGATATCCAACACAATGTGCTTTTAAATTGGCCTAATGTGACAACTCAGAACCTTTTAAGATTTTTCCAAAGCTGAACATTCAAGGGATGGGCCCCCTCAGGCACTTAAAAAAGGTCACGACTTCTAAACTTAAATTTGCATTCAGCGAAGTCTGTAAAGCTACGTTATTTTTCTAACCTAAATTTATAAAATATACCAGCGTCTTATTTAAGTAACAGTGCTGTGATGATGACCTAGTCTTGTTTCCTCCATCAGAACAAACTGAAGAAGCTGAGGTCTACCAGGACCTTTGCTGGCAGCACCTAAGTGACGACTTTGTGTGTAGTCGGCCGCTGGTTGGAAAGCAGACCACGTACACGGAGTGCTGCTGCCTGTACGGGGAGGCCTGGGGCATGCAGTGCGCGCTCTGTCCCATGAAGGAGTCAGGTGAGGAATGAAACCTGAAATACGGCATCGCTTCAGCCCCTTGCGTTTGTACCTGTGCCTATAATGTGAGAAAGAACAAAAAAGTCCTAGCCCCCCCGTTAAGAGAAATGGGTTACCAGTAAAGACTGAAGAACTTCCAGGGAATATAATTTGGTGCTAAAAAGAAAGCTGGCTGTCATATTTTTAAAAGATTGTAGTTTGTTTAGGCACTTAGAAATCAGATACTCCTCGATGGTATTTCAGGTAGAAGGAGCTACTTGTGGTGACTGCAAAAGCTGAATGGATGCAGAGAGAAATGTCATTGACACAGAGATTTATTTCTGGGGACTGGAGAAGGGGCCAGTGGAAGCAGCGTGGGTGTATGTCATGCTTTGCCTGAGACACATCAGCCATGGTGTACACAGTCTGGTGGTATGCTACTAACTTCTTCCTGCCCCGTATAAACTGTTCCAAGGTGTAGTTTGGATGCAGCTTTCTTACTATAAATGTGTCTTTCAGTGACATATTTTCCGTGTAGGAATACCATCTTGCACTGGTAAAGCATTTTGTTGTGACCATTCCTGGATATTTATTTGGGCCTGTGTTACTCTAATGGTAATGTTGTGGCTAAAGCAATACATGTTTTACTTGCAGCAAAAACCCAGGAATTAAAAAACTACATAAAGAAACTCAGTGAAGCATTAATGTGGTTGTTTCTGCCTGCTTGGGTTGTATGCTTTTATAATTTATTTGCAAGCTCCCTGAACTTGTTCTTAGATATCTTTACTTGTTTGAATTTGCTTTGGAAATGCAGCAACTGAAAAGAAAGCATCTGATTTTGATGATGTTGGCTGGAGTAACTGCTGGCTGATGCTTACCCCAGGAAGAGACTGAAGAAGAAAAACAGGGCATGACAGCAGCTTGATTTATAAGATTTGGAAATCTCTGAAATATCTTTGTCAGAACAAATCTTATATGAGGACATCAAATTACTATACCTGCTAGAATAACAAATGCAATGGAAATAAATGTAATAGTAAGACAAATACAGGGCAACAGCTAATAGCAAGAATCGTTGCTATGACCTGGAACGCCTCAAGTGGAAAGATTGAACAGATTAAAGGAGTTTTTCTTCGTACAAAGTTCATCACGTGATGAGAGTGAGACTCATCTGTGTCATGCAAGCATGCAATCCTGAGAAAGCAAAGAAAAGCTGTTCCTGTTAGAGAGAGTTAAATTAGGTGCAAGATTTATTTCTAGAGATTTCTAGCTAGTTACATTTAAAGCAGGATAAATCTGAAAAGAAAGAGAGAAGGACCACCAACATGGTTAGGCAAAGAGAACATGCCTCACAAGGGAAGATGAAAAATTTCAAACATAGCTGCAGAACAAAGGCTGCAAATTGTAAGACTCTCCTCTAGAGCACAATCATGGAGGATTCCCAGAAGCTTTTAATTTAAACAAAAGTGCAGGAAAAAAAAAAAATTGGAACTATTTCAGTCTGAAAATACTAGATGTATTTTGATCATTAGGAACACAGGATTCTGGAGCGTCAATCCTGTGCCAACAGTGGGGTGCAAATCCCCGCTAGCTCTATGAAGAAATTTGAGAAATTAATTTTAAAAATTACATGGAGGTTCCCAACGGATAACATCCTAAACATCAGTTGGATGATCCTTAGTCAAAGCTGAAGAGCATTATGTTGGATAATAAAATCTTTCTCCCTCCAGATACAAGATAACTTTTATGCAGTGTTTCATTTGCATTGAGAGGTATCTGCTTTAACTGAAACTGAGGCATACCTTGATCCCAAATACTTTAAATTATCCTTATAGATTGGAACATAGCTAAAAATAAAGGTATATTGATGTTTATTATGTCAGAACAAACATACAAGCTCTCATTCCTTAGTGGAGATGGTTTGTGCTCATTTGTCCTCACACACATGTGCACTCACCCACACAGAAACCTGGAAGGCTTTCTCTGTGTTCAGGAACGTTTACCAAGAAAAATTTAAAGCTGACTGAACTGAATAAATGATTCATTTGACATGTCTTCAGTCTGCAGCACTTAAAGTGATATCATTGGCTCAAGAGAGTGCTTTCACACCTCCAGGCCATCAGGTCACAGGTTCAAGTCCTGGCTGGGGAGCCTGGAATTTCTCCATTTTTAAATACTTAGGTATTGTGTTGGCCAGGTTTACTACTGAAGGTGTTTGCTTATTTCCCCAGTTAGGGACTTTCTGAAGATTTGTAACACGTGTTAAAGAAGACCTGGCGATGTGAAAAGCATTATCACTGCAAGACTTTCACCATGAAATTAGTTGGATCATAGTACAGATCTGTGGTTTCCTTTTACCTTGTTTATAGTCCCATTGTATTTGAAGGTCTAGTCACCACCCTTAGAAAGAAGGAAATACAGGCCTACCACCATAAGTTATACTTTTGCAAGTCCCTTCTAAAGATATTAATGCTGTATTAAAAATAACCTCTAGCTTTTGTAACCCAAGTTGTCTTTAAAGTGCTTCAATTTTTCATTACAAGATTTAAAGATCCTGTTCAAGTAGGATCCAGCAAAAAACCTGTGGGAAGATAGAGCACTTTTGTAAGAATTTATCTATATTAAGCAAAAAGAAATACAATCTTTAATCAGCCTGAAAACAGAATTGTTTTGCAGAACATGGTTGCTACTGTTTCTAAAAACTACTGATCAGTGCTTAATCAAACAAACTCCACTGAAACTCCAAACATTCAGAGACTGAGACAAAAATAAGCAGCATTTTTTGATATTGCAACAAATATGAACAGCAACATCTTAACAAAAGTAAGACTGATAACTCTTTTGATGAGAACATTGAGGGACAAACTCAAAACATTAGTTCAAAGTCCTGATCAAAATACTGCAAACATGAGCTGTAGTGCTGTGGCTGAGTACATCTGATTCATGCAAACAAGGGATGTAAGGACATTGTTTTCAATTACATTATTATCTTATGATATCATCATTGCAGATAAATCCACAGATTTCATCAATACCAAAATGTCAACTACTGAAGTGTATTCTCTCTGAGCTCACGGTGTCATCAGTCTGTATTTGCCCAAAGAACAGTAATAACAGTTCAGTAATTATTCTTAAAAAACTTCTGTGTTATTTGAGGCTTGTCATTGGCAATCTGTAGAAATTGACCAGTTGAGGAAAATTAGAAAATTGGATACTTTTTGGTTTAGAAAACAACAGCAATACATCCTTTCTTCATTGCACCCACCCAAAAAAATACATGTTGGATGCCCAGCCTTCAGAAGTTCTGCTTCCTTGGTCAATTTACTGTTAGTGCCTAACAGCCCAGCTCTCTCCATCCAGAGTCCATGGTCTAGTATCTGGTAGCAGGATAGGCACCAATAGGTTTAGCAGCTGGGTCAAAGCCTCCATGCCAGAAATCAGAGCAACTGGCCCAGACTGAAAAAATCTGAAATCTAAAATAAAGCCATATACACCTCAAGTTAACTTGAACTTGTGAGACCTGAATATAAATCTTCTGAGACTCCAGAAACTCCTGTGAGACTCTTAGGGGACTGGAATGGATTTTAGGCAAGGTGTGTGGTTACAGGAAATTTTAAGAGAGGGAGATAGAACTGACAACTAGAAAATGTTGAGTCATGGTGTGCAGGTGGTGTGCTGGAGTCAGTATTTAAATTGCAAAGACAGCCTATTTTTGTATTTGCAAGATGATAATTTTGAGGCTATTGCAGCGCAGTACCACCTTTGCTTCAGTAGCACCTTAAGCTGCTGGTAAGGTGGTATTAGGAGCCCCTGAACCAAAGAGATATCAGTCAGCTAAAGAGGGCACTTCCTCTTCTGTAGCTGGCTGCCTGGAGAAGCTTTCATACAGAAAAACAGGGTGAGGTAGGTCTGGGGTTCAGCAGCTTTAGCAGATGTTTTAATAACTATTGAGAGTGGGGGTACATTACTGCATCTGTAACTTAGAATTTTTTTGTTTGTGTGAGTACTAAGATAATGTCGTGAACACGTTCTTAGGCAACTGGAAAAGACACCAGCATTCAGTTTGTCAGCCTGCTTATTTGTGTCTCCTTAGAAATACTTTTTCTGCTCTTAAGTTTTAAATTCTATTGCTTTGTGGGGTTTTATGGAACCACTTTATGTTTAGAAGATCTGCAGAAAAGAGAATGGTAGATCTCCAGTCAACAGATGTTTCAGATGTTCTATGGGATTACAAGTCACATAAATAACTGCTGTTCGTATTATATTTGAAGTTTCTCTTTATCTCCACCTTAGCATTTGCAAAACCCATGCTGGGAGAACACTGAGAGTAATAGGTAACGTGGATCACCTGGGGTATTGTATAATGTAGGATTTCTCTTGGACAATTTCATATTGTGGTTTTTTTATAGAGAAACCCACATCAGTGCTGGTCCTGCCAGTTTTTCCTTCCATCAGGAAAGATAAATCAGCACCCTGAACAATATATTCCCCTGACCTGTTCTAGACACATGCTTTACAATGAGATGCTGTCCTAGAAGTGGTTGTCTCTTTCCACGGATTAAAATGGACAATGAACAACTAATTCAGATGCAGACCCTCAGATATGCCTACATGGAGTTGAATTCTGCCCATTTCTGGCAGAATGGATTGTTTGGATTGCATTTTTGTTGCAAAGGAACTCTGTATATCCTTTGTAAACATCATGAGTTAGTTCTGGGCTGAGCTTCCATATTATGAGAACATAGTGTTCCCTTTAAGTTCTGGCTAATAATGTAACTCATGAAGATCTGGAAGTACAGGGAAAGCCAATGTGTGTAAAGGATGAGTTTTTATCTGTCCTCTTTTGGGATGGTAAAGACCAGCAGGGAGGCACTGGATTCATTTCTGTAGATCATTGCTCATCTTTCCATTTAGGATGGCATTGTGCCTCCTTCCTTTGTGGTAAGGACTGTGGTCAAATGTATTCTATCCTCTGGGCTTAAAATATTGCAGTGACTGGGCCTTGAATATTCAAATTCTTGTGTTCGGTTGTGCAGAATTTTGTCTGATTTAATTTCTGTTGATGAAGAGTTTCAGTGCTCTTTCTGAAGATTAGGAGAGACATGCAGAGTAGCTTTGGCTAAAGGTTCTTTCTCATGGAACCTCACATTCCAAGTGTACGTGGAGATCAGCAAGGAGTCAGAAAGCCATGTGCAAAATTGTGTCAGAAACAACCTGACTTTTACTACAACTTTTAACTATCTACTTGGAGTAAAAGGAATGGGAAGGTCATTTTAGGAAACCTGAGCAGCATTAGTAGAGGAACAAAAGGTCACTACTGAAAGGTTTTGAGACAATCAATTTGGTAATTATTTCAGTTTAGTGAGAGCTTTACATCCACTGTGAATCTTTTTCAGGGATTTCATTTAGAGTGTGTTCATGAGAGGATATGAACATCCTTCTTAACTAATGAACATTAACCTTTAAGAGTGATACCCTTACTTTTTTCTTAAGTTGCAGCATAGATATGAATGCCATTCACTGCAAACCTTAGCATCTATCCATGGGCAACGTCAATTAAGTTTTCAAAATTGTCAAATAGCACAATCTAAATATAGAGCAGAAGTACCTTTAGCTTTGGTTCTCATATGATGCAATCTCCTGAGACAGCATAAACTTAACCAATTTAGACTGATGTCCAGAACCTTTGGTGAAACTGTTGCATTCTTAAATAATTTGAAGGATCTGGTTTGGTTTCTTAGTCTTGGCTTCTTTTGTGTGTGTGATGGTGACAATTCTGAGGAGCTGGAACAGAAATAAAGCTTTCTTTATGGGCAGGAGCTGGACTGACTGTGGTGTAGCTGTTTCATTGTGGTTGTTTCAGGTTGTGTCAGGAAAAGCTTTTTATATAATATTTTGCTTTAAATACATGAAATATGAAATAATATTCCTGACATTAGGATTTTTAGGCCTCTGGGTACAAGTAAGGCTCACAAGGGCTTGCTCACTGACAACTATATGTGCAAATTAGATGCACCTTTACACTGCTGCATTTTTGCTAACAAGCACCTGAAAGCCAGTCGGTCCATACAATTTATATTGTGTCATCTCTGTCAGCCAAGCTTTCATCACCAATTACAGCTAACATCTGTGCCAGTACACATGTGTGTTTAGATGTAATCCCCTAACACTTGTTTAATATGCAATTTCTGACTTTAAAAATGTCCTTTACATTTTTGGAAGCATACATCAGCTTCGTTTTATAATAGCCACCCTAAGTTATACAACAAGCTGTCTCTATGCTTCATTTACAAGTTATGAGAAAAACTTAGAAACACATGGGCCAATGTAGACTAAACTATATTAAAAACAAAGGGGTTTTTTTTTCCTCTTGAACTATACTTATATTGTCCCTGATCACAGACAAGAGATGAGTGAACAGAAAAACTAAACCCATATAGAAAAAGTTTTCTTCATTCATTGTGAATTGTAGAATATTTTCTTTCAACTTTACTTGAAAGAGTCTTTTCAAAGTGAGCATTAATTTCTGTGACAACTAAAAGGTTTCTGTCATTCAGGGGTAGTTACACATTCTCTCTTGGTCTCTGCCCCCTTACCCCCTTCTTGATCTTAGTCTCCTGTTGCATCTCCCTAGGGCAATATCATGCTGCTCTCCCATTTGAACACTTGCCTGCAAGTTTCTGTGCAGTCAGGCTCTCACCCACAAATCTTACAGCACTCTGTTCATGTAGTTCCATCCCCTGGGAAACTGTGACCAGCACACATCACAGTGACCCAAAACACATTATTTTAAATTTGAACTGTAGGAACATAGCATAGCAAGGGGAAAGGGTAACTTGTTCTATCCTCCACAGGGGCACTCTGATGGGTTCATTTCTCTCAGGGATCCAAGACCCAAGTCTGCCTTATTTCAAAACACCAGTTCTCATGAGCTTTCCAGAATGTGGCCCCCTGTGTTCCTTTCTGTCTTTGTACTCTCCTCTCTGCACACCCTTTTTTTCCCTAGGGGTGAAAAAAAAAAAGAAACAAACAAAAAAAGAAATAAAAAGAAGAAGAAAAAGACAAGCTGAAAAAGGTGGAATAGATAACTTACCAGAATAGATATCTTACCTTTGTTATTGGTCCTGAAATTCTACTGTTGGTTTCCTAGGTGAGTTGCTGTTGCTCCCCTTGGGTTTATTGCCCGAGCACCTAGTGACAGAATCAACACATTATAAAAGACAAGAGATGTAGTCTACGCTTCTTGGACAGCTAAACAGAACATACAGCATTAAGAGACTATTATAGGTATAAGGCCTAAAAATGCAGAGATTCAGAACTTGATTTTTGAGGGAGCAGTGGGGCCGGAAACAAGTTTCTGTTGTCAACATTTCTTAATTCTTTAGATGTTAAACAACTTCTCATTGGCAGACATGCAATAGAAAATAATCTTGCACAATCGTCAAACTAGACAACTCTCATGTACTTGAGAGCTCCAGTTCTAGGGATTTTCAAAAGTTCCAACTGCTTTCTTCAGAACTAAATCATTGTTTATACTACCAGTATCTCTAATGGCAAAATTAGCACTGAGTAATCTGGGAAGTCAGTGTACAGGTTCTGCTCAGTCCTTCCCATCAGATCGCATTCATGTGAAAGAAGCAGTCATCCCTAAGAGCTGCTTGTCTTGTCTCTGGCTTTCACTGGCTGTTTTTATGTGGTGGTTTCTTCCACACAAGCCAGATGAATTAGTATTTTGTGGTAGAACACAGATTTCCTTTGCCAAGAACATTTGTGGGCATCTGTGAGAAAGTGCTTTTACTATTCTGCATAGCTTTCCTGTGTGTACATATGAATGAAGGGATCATTCTGAGACAATAACCTGTCCCCGTCCATGGATGCTAATCTGAGGTTAGAGGAAGAAAGAATAGGGTGTTTCTGGTCCTATGACAGCTCTTAAAACCATGCTCATTATCACAGTATCTCAGTGGGAAGCTGTGCAGTCAGGGATGTAAGTAACTTTTGCTGTACGTCGCTTATTTTGCCATGCTGGCTTTGTTTCCTGTGCCCTGGGATGTTGCTCTTGGGCAGTGTACTTTGTTCTCTAAGAGAGGAAAGTGGTGTTTGAATATTATTACTGTATATAAATATATTCTGGAGGATATACCTCAAAGGAAACCACTTTGCTCTTGCAGCAGAATGTGGTGGGATTTACACTGATTTTTAAGTTCTCTGGGGAGTTCATGCTGCAGACTTGGACTGTCAGCCATGGCAGCTCTGGGTGTGCACAGACAAGCTTTGCCTGTACTGCTCCATCTTGTGCTCTCAAAGGGCCAAGCTGTTGACCACAGAATTCAAACAGACTTTTTGAACACTTTGGCTTTTTCAGTACAAAATGAAATCGTTCCAGGTGGAAGAGATACTACCTGTAAAAATAAAATTACAGTGCTGGACAGCAAGTAGGACTGTGCTCTGTACTGTCTAGAGGCAAGTCTGGACTTATCCAACTATTTGCTGTCTGGGACAGTTCTACACAGCATGAGGTTTCTGGCTCTGCAACCATCTGCAATTCTTGGATTCTGTATCTGCTTAGGGCTTTTTTTCCTCCCTCTCTTTTGGTGGTTTTTCTTTCCCGTCCTTTCTCTGCCTGATTCTCAGAACACCAGGCAATCTTCACAGAACCAGACGCTAAATAGACTGTAGCAACAGTAAAGGAGCACCTGGGTTGCTGTATTTTAACAATATTTCTGTTTTCAAACAAATTGTATTGTATGTCTTTTAGTAAAGGGTAATAGAAACAGAGTTGACACAGTTTTTATTTGATTTATAAAAGAGTCAAACTCTGCATAAGCATTTCAAACATGGACTCTGACGCCTAAAATGAAGAGTTGCTTTGGTCTTAACTTGTGTTGTCTAGCTTTTAGAGAGAGGCACAAAATCAGATGTAACTGTTTCTCCTGTGTGTTTCCCCATGCTCTGAGGTTCACAGCCAAGGAGACTTTGAACAGCACTCACACTTTTAAGCCTGTGGGTTGAAGATACAGTTCACAGATATGTATGGGCTATTTTAGGAGTATTTTTCACTATGATTTCTGCAGGTTGGCTGATAGTGTCAGAAATATTGGCTGTACCTGCCCTAATTTACTCCCTTTGGAAAGTAAATTTGCTTCTGCTAGCAGCCATGATGGTGTGGGATAGCCTTTGTTCCATGGAATGAGGAGTATAAACAGAGATAGCCCTGGAGAGAAGTGCATTAGCAGTGGGATACACAGGATCCCTCGGCTCTTACTTCCCATGTAGAGCAGAAGAACCCGACCCTTAACTTTTTGTACAGTTATTGACTCAAATCTATCCCTGGTGTTATCCCTATTATGACTTAATAGTATATATTTGGCTCATTAACATTTTAATGACATCCTTCTTGAAGAGAGAGTGCTTTCTGGAACTTTTGTTTTCTGCAGATTTATGGTGTTTCTAGGAAGATAAGTTTATTTCCAGCAAAAATGAACCCCAGCTCACTGGGACTAATGTAATGCAGCCTGTGTTACAAGTGTGTTTACTTTTATATCTGATTTTCTTTCCCTCCTCAGAGGATTACGCCCAGCTGTGCAACATTCCTGTTCCAGGATCTCGACGGCCATATGGACAGGATGCTCTAGTTGACTTCGAGGAGCACTACACTCCAGAAACCAACCCATACTTTGTTGAAGACCGTACGTGAGATTCTCTCTTATGTAAAAGAATTGAAATGAGATTTTTACTTCAGGATTTTTTCCCTGTAGCCAGTTTCATTCTTCTCTTTGCTTCTGGGTAATGTGGCCTATTTAAGCTTTAGTTATTCCTATGACACTAGCTTTCAGTCAGGTGTTCCAGTTCAAGAGCCAGGTTTGTATGAGAGTCCAGTTGGGCTCAAAGTACAATTAATTTTTAATCTAGTGAAACAGTTTATGCCAAATGTACTAAATTTGTGTTTACCAACAGTTTTACAGCTCAAGGTCAAAAGGCTTGCCAATTTTCCTTCTCACAAATTGATTTTCCTTTGGAGCATGGGACAGATTTCTCCAGAGTTTGTTTAATTTAAAAGAAAAAAAAAACTCTTCATCTTTCCACGATTTCCCAGCAGAACTTGTATGGGTGAAATGAGAGCATGGAAGTCATTCTTTCTGAAAGAAAATGTACAGCACATGATGAGAAAATACACTATGTATGGAGTTCAGTCTGGATGCTATGGCCTGCCAAGCAGGGTGTGAGGGATTGTACACAGCTCCTCGCTTGTACTTGAGCAATATCAGGGCTCTTTATGTTGGGTTGGGCTCAGAGAAATGCTTACGGATTTCATCATCTTCCTCAAAATAAGCAATCTGTACAGGTCCAGAAGATATTATCACAGTTTTAGAGAAGAAAAGTGGAAGTATCAGAAGGAGCTGGTAATTTCTCATGCTTTACATATATATGGCCTGCAAGTCACTACTGTGTTCTTCCCCACTCAGCATTACTGAGTTTGATGTGTAACAGCTGAAAACTACTGATTACACCATGAGAAACCCAGAACAGTGACTGGGTAAGCAATGTTAATGTACTGTTAATCTGGAAGGAAGCACTTCACAAGGTATAAACAAGGTATATAATTTAGTGGTAAATAAATACGATAAATTGTGGAAAGTTTTGAATCTACAGCTGAGACCACTTCATAGAATGGCTGCAGTGGGAAGGGACCTTAAAGATCATCTAGTTCCAACCTCTTAGGAATACATGCTTAAGAGCTCATGGCTCTTGCTCCCATCCTATCACTGAATCAGATGAGGCATCCTGTTTAGGGCATCAGAGACTTCAAGATCACAATCCTGCTGCAGGCTGTGTGAGGAATACAACAATACATCCCATCCCATGGCCGCACCATGTACTTCAGTGTAATATTTGTCATTGTGCAATCAGTTTCTACAGAAGCAAATACATACTTCAGAATTACAATATGGGTCCCATTGAGCTGTTTTGAGCTTGAGTAGATTTTGTGAAGTAGGACTTGCTGTGAGTGATATATATTTTAGTTTTAGTTCGTTAAAATTACAACATACTGTATTTATCACAGAGAGAAGGAGAGGAAAAATTTGTATATATGTGTGTACATATGTTTATGCACATGCATATATGCCTACATAGAAGCTACATGTCTAATAAATTGGGGGGGGGGGTTAAATTTTAAAAATATCTGTATATTTGTACAGTTTTCTGAATTAGAAAAAGTCTTTGCTTTAAAAGTCTCTCCTAAGCCCTGCAAGCTCTGCCAGAGGACTCCAGCAAGTAATGAAACTTGGTTACCTACATCATGACAGTGCTCAATATCTTCAATCCTATTGCACTGAGAAGTGATTTACAGGGCTTGTGAAAAAGACTGCAATGTTTCCCATTTAATGTACACTTGTATACATCCTGTGTATTATATATGCTCTTGAGATGTGACATCTGTCAGCAAGTACTCACTTTACATTATGTGTTCAGTGTCTTCAGAATCCACTTAGCCTATTACTGACCAGCTTGATCCTTACTAAGGAGCCCACCATGCTAGAAAATGCAAGATAGGAACAATATTTTTAGTCAGAGAGAGGGGGAGTGGAAATGGCAATATGGAAGTTAAATGGACAAAGCTATGGAAAGGGCAGAGTAGGAAAGGAAAAAGCAGGCCAGTAGAAAAGAGGGCCTCAAAGATTCCAAGACAGGACATGTCGGGTTTCTAGTGGAACCAACAAGTAAATAAGAAAAGAAAAGAGAAAAGACAAGAGAAAAAAAAGAAAGGGAGAAATTCATATTCTGAGGTAGCTTAGCAAATATATGTATCACAGCTGTTGCAATATGAATCAGTAAACAGTTTTTCAGTAAGTTGCTGGCTGGCTGGAGGAGCTGCTACCTGTTACAGGACAGATGGGGAGATACATCCTACTCCATTGCACCCCAGCTCCAATTTCCCCTCTATATATATTCATTGTGCTATTAAACTTATTACTCAAACATTCTCAGCTTTTTCCACAGAAGCCTGTTTGATGTGATGGGCTGCCATCTGCAGTCCTGTTACAACACTGCTCCATGAGCAGAGAGCTAGAGAAAAAAAACTTAGGACTTACAGGAGCAATCTCTGAACATGTAAAAATGTAAAATAATTTTGTAAGTATAAATCCTTCCTTATATATAAAAGCATAATTGTCACAAAAGCCCTAAGGCAGGGAGCACAAAAAGCATTCTACAAACCACTGAATACAAAGACAACTCTTTGTATAAGAAGTGAAAAAAAAAAAAGCTCAACTCTTTGAGCTTTGACTGCTCACCATCTAGAATTATGACAAGGAGGAATTGGTAGATTATAGGTATTTGTACTGGCACCAGTCACTGAAGCACAAGCCAAAGAGCTGTTAACAAAAAACCACAACAGGAAAGCAGTCTCTGATTTCTTCTTATTTTCCTTATGGCAGCTGGGATTGATTTTTTTTTAATAAGTTTTCTTCTGGATAAATTATAATGCATCTCTTACACCTCTACACACATACCTCATTTTTCTGCAATCCTGTCTTAAGAAACTTTTATCCCAAATTGCATGACCACTTGTTTCCTTAAAGGCTGATAAACATAACAATTGAAATAAAATGTGCTATTTAGAAAACACTGACTTACCCTTTTAAAAATAAACAGTGAAATTGTGGAATTTCCATTCTACAAAAAAAAAAATCACTTTTTTTTTTTAACACAAAATAAAACTTAAGAGTTAACCAAGTTATTCAGTTTCCATCTTGAAACATATCACAGCACTTTTCTGGTACATTTAAAACTCCAGATGGTGCAGCTCTGCTAAAGCTGACCTATTTTCTGCAAAGTCAAGTCACATTCCAGTAAATTTCTGAGTGAATTTCAGACTCTCACTATATATTTGGGAATAGTGATTCAATAGCTTTGTAACCTACTTGTTTGCAATTCTTTCTCCTCCCAGGTTTCCTGAACAGCTTTGAAGAGCTACAAGCAGAGGAATGTGGTATTCTGAATGGATGTGAAAATGGCAGATGTGTAAGAGTCCAGGAAGGCTACACCTGTGACTGCTTTGATGGTTATCACCTGGACATGGCCAAAATGACTTGTGTTGGTGAGGATAGCATATCACCTGTTATCTCTTGGCAATCTCAGTTTTTGACCTTAGGAGGCCTTGAACAAAGGGTTTAGGGATGATCACCTGAATTGTATTAAAGATCCAAGCTTTGTTTTATTTACTGCAAGGCTAGTAATTATTGTTACAAAAATATCTTGGTGTTCCTCAGTGCATCTCCTCAGGTCCTTACAGCTGTGTTCAGTTAAGAGAGCAGAAGTGAACAGACACACATTTGTGGAATGAAGCTTAAACTTATGTCAAGGCTTTAATGTACAGACCAAATGTTTTTCAAAGACTTTAGTAAGCTAGGAGGATAGAACTGGA
Organism: Dicaeum eximium; assembly: GCA_013396995.1. NCBI lineage: Eukaryota > Metazoa > Chordata > Aves > Passeriformes > Dicaeidae > Dicaeum > Dicaeum eximium. The sequence goes on along the minus strand of VWZP01004822.1, from coordinate 995,555 downwards.
TTCAGAGCAGAAGAGTGATTTTAGGAGTGGATTTTTTTGGGTGGATTCAGAGTGATTGCCTAAATATGCATTTAACCAGCTGGTGAAGTTTGACCCCTGATTTTCCCAGATTTTAACAGTCAACAGACTCAACTATTTCTCTCAAACTATTAAATCTGCACATTTACTAACTAAGACATCTATATCTTCAATAAAACAACTAAACATGGGAACAGCAAATGTCAGTGAGAAGATGAAGCAAAACAACCACCCCTCAGTGTAGAAGCCTAGTACAAACAGTGTGATTATTTCAGTTTAAGGTCTGCCCTAACCTTGTTTAGCATTATGCTTTGTGACACACAATTGAAATCTCCCAGCTCTCTGACAAGAAGCTGCCTGTGTGCCTTGTAATATTCAGGACTTTATGGCAAGCTGGCCTCCTTTGAAGGAAAAAATGCAGCTGCTGTGTATGTCAGGCCAAAGCTGTGTGGTGTTCAGTGCAGGTACTTTGTCCTCACAACTATTCAGTTGACAACACCAGCAGCTCCTAAAGTATTCAGCTGGTAAGGTACAGATGTTATGCTAAGAACTTTGAGCTTCTTTCTTAAAAGTCACTTTTCAGTCATCAGATAAACACTTTTAAGTGGTTACTTAATTTTGTTCTGCAGCTGGGCTGAATTTGGACTTGGTAATCTAAAAATTTAAGGCCCTTTAATACCCTACTAATTTCCTATGATAACTTCCACCTCTTCCCAATTCATCTTTTAAAGCTTTGGCCCAGCCTAATTCCACCCAATCGGAACTGAAAATAAAGTTCTCAGGGCATTTGTGCAGATTGTTCTAGTCCTAACAATGCTGGAACTAAATGAGTATTAACTACACACCAGACTTAAGTACATGTGTCTTTTGATGTTTCCTTTTTGCAGATGTGAATGAGTGCAGCGAGCTGAACAACAGGATGTCCCTCTGCAAGAATGCCAAATGCATTAACACAGAAGGGTCCTACAAGTGTTTGTGTCTCCCAGGGTTCATGCCTTCAGACAAGCCAAACTACTGCACACCACTGAACTCAGAGCCAGAGAGTGAACTGGAGTAGAGGAAAATCTCCATATCCTACGCCCATATACTCTGCACTGTATAAAGAAAAGGAAGGAAAGTATTTAACTTGAGAAGAGAAGGCACCAGAGTAGCAAGCAAAAGGGGAGAAAAGGGTTAAAATGTGTCAAAGGTGAGATGTGATGGGTTGGTTTTTTTCATCAGCTTCACTGAAGTGACAGACCAAATGGACACATCGCTGTGTATGAAAGAAACAAGTATATAGTGTGTTCATAAAAAAAGTCTTTGAAAATAGTCAAAAACAGTGCTGTTATTTTAAACAGAAGAGCTTTGTTTTTTGGTTTTTTGTTTTGTTTTGGATTTTTTTTTACTATTGCTTGATTAATTTGGCATTTAAATAGTGATGGAAATATTTTATATTACTATGTCATTTTTTTGATTGTTCGTTTCCTTGCCTACTGTTTCTTTTCAGACCTTTTTTTCTGATCAGTACAAATTCTATGATACAGATATTCTTAGTCCATTTTATAAGAACTGTTACACAGGGTGATGCTCCTCCTTCCCTGGAACATTGGCCAGTGACTTTTTTTCAATTTGCTAGTTGTCTGCCCCGTGGAGCAGGCACCATTTGTTTTCAAATGTTTATATACCTTGGCGGAAAGTCTTTATATTCATTTTGTATCCTGTATGATTGTTGCTGCACTTAAAGTCTTTAGAACCTTTCTTGCCAAGTTCAAAGCTGCTAGTGGACAACATTGGATTCCTTTTGTACATTAAACCAAAAGATTTTAGCTCACGTCTCTATTGTATGTGTAAATTGAACACAAGAGAGATCTTGTATGATTACCCTAACATATTAAAGCTGTATATTAAAACTCAATAAAATCACCTTTTTTTTTTAGAAAAAAAGTGGTATTTACTGATTTTGGCTTCTTTCCACCCCTACCCCTTTTTTTTTGTTTGTTTTACAAGAATAAGCTCTCAGGTGTTTACAAGAATCAGCCTCTCAGTACTAGATTTAATTTACATTACAATAGTCTTAGGGAGTTGTCTGGATGGCTTTTCTTTCTCATGCTGTTTTAATAAGACCAGAATCTGAATTAGTTAATGCCTGAACTTAGGCTTCCAGGGGGACGATTTTAAACACAGACCTACAGAAACTGTTTGACTTGGAAGCTGATTCACATGGAATTTTTTTTCTTTCCTGGTTTAGGCATGTTTCCCACTAAATCTGTAAATAACACTCTACAGTATGATGGCCTGGTTTTCAGAAATACTGAGGCGAAGGGGGAGAATTTCCTTTTCTTGATGAACTATACCTTCCCATCAGCTCTTATTTTTCAGTGGAAGGAGAGAAAGAGATTAGGAGACTGACAGATGTTTCACTTTGACCTTCTCCAGAGTGAAGAAGTTTCTTTCAGAAATCCTGAAACAGGTCCTTTTCATATTTTTCAAATGAAATGTTTTGCTGTGTCTTTTAGACCTGCCCTGCATTAAAAGGAGAAGGATAACTTGGGATTTTAAAAGTGAGTCAAATTCAGTCAAATTATCAAAAAATTAAGTTATGATTTCTCATTTCACAAAAAAACAAACAAACTTATTTTGATTCTAAATAAAATTTATTTTCTAATATTCAGGTCAGCCACTGAACCACAAATATCATAAGCTGTATCCCTTTCAGTTCTGCACACTACAGTAGATCTCACTAAAATCCATGTGGCTGTAAATGTGCAGTAGCATCTGTCCTTCCCAGGACCCTTCTCTCTGTCTACTGCAACCTGACACTAGGACTAGTGGAGATACTGTTAAAATGCAATAAAACATTCTCAATAAAACTCTGGAAAGAGGGATCTTTAGGGAAGAGATTCTTTGTGAAGTGCCACACTCTCTTTACTTTTCTAGAATTAGTCAGGATGGGGTGGAGGGCCAGTTACTCTTCTGGTCAGAAAGAGCTGGATTACAAACACTAGAGCTGGTCTACACACACAAAAATAATTCTTGCTTACCTGCTGTGCTTAAGGAAGAAGGAAGGAAGTTCTAGTCTTGTTAGTGAATGCTGTAACTAAAGAGCTCTTAGTTGTCCTGCTTGAGGTTAATCCTATGACCTTAATAAAGAGCAAGGTCACAGTTACAACCTTTCACTGGGTTCAGGATGAGCCCTGGGCTGCTTTCAGCCACCATGAAAATTCATGGACAAGACAGTGCTCTCCTGACTCCCACTCCTCCTGCTTCAGTAACCAGCTGTGTTCATCTCTGTAGGACAGCCTAGCCCCCAAGCCACCACTGCAGCTCTCACCCCAGCCTCAGATTTTCAGCATCCCAGTAGTCCATCACTCCATACACAGGTAGCCCCACTTGCAGGTGTGAGTGCCAGGACAGGCTGACAGATGCAGATTCATTGGCACAACTGCTGCCAAAGTAGATGCTGTCCATGCTCTCAGCAGGGAGGATTAGTTGGGTCATTTGTCTCTAGATGTTCATCAAAGTTCACAGACCTCAGATTGTGCTGGCCTTTTGCTCTAGTTTGCGTTTTAGACATGGTTGAAATTGGTCGCAGCGTTGAAGGCTACCAGTAGGTTCAGAGTGATGGCTTATGCTGGCTCTGGTTCCATGGAAACCATAGAAAACAAATCCCCCAGCAAATCTGAACCTATCTTGGCCTATCAGTTTCTGTTGGCAGCAATTCACAAAAAACATTTTGGAGTGTCCAGCCATCCTCCATCTCCCCTACTTAATTTAAGAGGGCAGCAGTTGACCCAAGCCCTGAATGAAGCCTGAAACATTCTGCTGGTTCAATAGCCATGTCCTCACTACAGCCACACACTTCTATCAATCACAGACACTGTATAAGCAGGCAGCAGACTTTCTGAGTGCTTGTGCCTTTCCCTCCCACCTCTTTGTACCTCTAACATGCCTTAAAACACGCTCAGGGAGCCAAAAGCAGACCAAGCAACCTAAACCCCACTTACATCCGAGTGCTGAGTATTCCACGTTGCCTGGCTCCAGGCCTTCAGAAATGCTTTGACAAAGGAACCACAATTGAAGGAATTAAGTGAAATTCTGCCTCTGGAGCCCACCTACTTTGCCCCAGTATAGCAAGGCTGGTTCTGTCATTTCACCTGAAAAGCTGCAGGGCTTAGGAATACAATTTTGATTGATAGTTAAACAAACATTTTCTTAACATGATTAAGAGAAGGGATTGAACACCAAGGGTGTAGCCATTTTAGTTGTTACGAGAGCTGCGGTTTAGGTGAGAGCCTTCAAAATACAGAAACCACCACGTACAATTCTATGATTCAAGTTTCTGAGTACAGCAGAATCTGGAACTGATTACAATTTATACCAAATGGCACCAATATTTTATACATCCATATGGATCCTCTAAAAGAAAAATCAGTCCTTTTTCAGGCAGTCATTTCCTTGCTACAAAAAATAAAATTGCTGACATGGTAGAACTGAATTCTGCTAGCTCCCTTTTAATGCTGCTGTGTTAATGAGAATGAAGTTATTATGGAGCTGGAGTTATGTGCATGTCAGCTAGAAAGATATTTGATATGAACAGATACTTTCGTGTTAGGATGGTATTCAGTGAAAAAATTAGCCAGTGTTAAAACTATCAAAGTGAACACTAACATTCCTTGGGAAAAAACTCTCACAGCTGGACAGATCATTTGGATCCAAGAAACAGAACTCACAGTGTTGACAAATATTCAGCTAGGCAGTGGCAACTGACATACTCAAGTAAATTCCTGACTAAGAGAAGTCCTAGAATGCTGAAGGCAGCGAAGGAGTTGTCACAACCTATTAGCGCACATTGATCGTTACCCTCGTGCGGATTGAATCTGAGTTTGGCAGGAGAGGGGCTCCTGGCTTTGGCACTTTCCTAATTCCTCAAAAAGAAAGGTGACAGACCCAATTAGAGCATGTCACAGGCCTGATCTGGGCAGCAATTAAACCAGAGTGCATTCCTTCAAAGTGCATGGCAAACTCAGGAACCCTGCTGCTGCCTCTAGAAGACACTACAGTATTGTTCTTTTAATAATGCCATCCACTTTGAAGGGCAGTTTGTGCATGCTGGGGCCTCTTTTAACACCAGGCAGGCCAAGGGAGTTTTTAAGGAGACATTCAAGCAAAGAAGGGATGAATTGCTGTGTGTAACAGAGGCTACTGTTCACTTCTGAGACCATGACTGATGTAGTCACTGTACCTGGAAGTGTTTAAGGAAAGACTGGATGTGGCACTCAGTGCCATGGTCCAGTTCACATAGTGGTGTTTGATCATAGGTTGGACTTGATCTCAGAGGTGTTTTTCAAATTAATTGATTCTGTGATTCTGTGATTATTTGGTATTTGTAGAGATTTTTCTATCAGAAACTCTGAAATTTACCTAGGGAAGCTGAACACAGTGTGTCCAAAAGAGAAGCAGAATAACTGAGGGAATGAGGAAAATCGGCCCCTTGCTGAAGGTTTCTCAAGGAGTGACAATGTCCCCTTGTGAGAGTAACAGCAGCTGCTACAGGACTGGCCTACTGTCACTACTTTCAGCTCCAGGAATAGCCTCACACGACAGAAGGACTAGAAAATCTGGACCCATCTGGGGCACCACCTCCACAGCTGGCACAGCTGTGCAAGATCTTGAATCAAAGCACCACTTCGCCCCTCACCAACCTTTACCACTTCACTGCCCATGTGCCAACAAGAGAACATGTAATGAAACAGGATTATCCTGTGACAACCTGTATTAATAAGAGATTTTACTACCAGATAGGGAAAGAATGACATAAACCAAAGGAATGCAGGATGTCAGCTATGTCAGGTTTCCTTCAAGACCACTGGATCACCAGATAGATATTTTGACAGTCTTCAAGCTGCATGTTTTGTCCCACATACATCTGAGGCCTCTGCTCACTTTGCTCTTTCCCCTCCAGATTGGAGAAATTACTGCTGTGCCTTAGCACCTGAGCAACCTCACTGAACTCTGAAGTTTGCCCTGCCCAAGGCAGGAGATTGCTTTAGGGGCCTCCAGAGGTACCTTCCAAGCTACATTTTTCATGAGACCTGTGACCTGGCACAGCAGCCTCTGCTGCCTGTCCTTATGTGAGGTAGGTAACGGGACAGAGGGAACATGACCTCCTCCCCTACTTCTCCCACACCTGAGCATGTGCCAGGTGCACTTTGGAGAGAGCAGAGCAGCAGCCTGCTCAGCCCACATCAGGAGAATCCCATCCAGAAGGAGCAGTATGTTCAATGTGCACTGTTGCTTGCAATTAAGCTGTGTGTTCTTGAAGAGTTAAGTGGCAGCCTCAAGAAGAAGGGAAGTTCTGCAATTTTTGTCCTGATAAAAGACACAGAGGAGGGAGGAAATTAGGGTATTCTTATTTTATTCAACACTGACTTTCTCTTCCCCTCAAGTCATGCTTTGCCACACACTGCTTTCCATTAGCTCTGAACCGAGGAGGATGGAGAGGATAATGCTAGCCAGCATGGAAAATTTCTACGTGACAATTTCAGCATCACCTCCAATCCCTATCTACTCAGGCTGCCAGGATCCATTCTGAGCTGCATTTTTCCAAAGCACTCCGTATTGATTTAACTCTCCTCCCACTGAAACCTGTGGCACCTACATGGATTCCAGTGGGAGCAGGGAAAAGGCTGTGCCAAACTCTTTTGAAAAAAATCCCACCATGTGTGTTTAATGAGGAATGTCTCTGGCAGAAAAGTTTTGAGTGCAGCTAAGTAGATTTTTTGTTTCTTTCACATTAAAAGTTCAATTTCTGCCACTTCTCATCCAGGCAGTAGCTGCCCGGAAGAGTGGGTAAGACGTGTTCCAAAATCCCCAGCAGGATATTATCTGTTTTCAACTAAAACTGAATGAAATTCCACTGTTATCAGGGCAGTCCCTGTAACTTTGTGAGTGGGCACCATTCTCAGGATGTGACATACCTGTCCTTGCTGCAGGCAGCCACCCAGCTCATCTCTGGGCCAAGGGCACTCCCCACTTTCTGTTCCATCTGATACCCCTTTCCAGGAGCTGTCTTCACTGAAGTCCTGCCTTTGCTATTTTGCCTCCAGTACATCCTGTCATTTGCTCATGATCCAAAGCCTCAGCATCTCATGTATCCCATCCTTCCTGTTCATTGGCATTGGAGGCCACAAAAGTAGTTTTCAGTCTCTAAATAAAGATTTGGCATGTGGTGAAATTGATAGCTGCTATCCGGTATTTAGGAAAACCTTCCGCCAAGGTAAACCAATCATTTCCCTCGCAGTGATCCCTCTCCTCACAGGAATAGAAGTCACCACCACCAAGTAACAAAACGACCCAGAGAGATGTGACATCTTTGTCCTTCTTTTACCATAAGCAAGAAATTTCAAACATGCCTTTAGCAATGAATGTGTTCTTTGGCCTGCAGCATCACCAAACTGAGCTGAACAGCAAACACAGAATAAGGAAGTTTCAAAAATAAGACAGGAAAGGGAAATCCTTTGCTTTGCACAAGAGTGAGCTGAATGAACACGGAATTCTCATTCACATTTGCTCATGATTATACATGTTTTGGGGTTGGTTTTTTTTTCTTAAAAGAATAATTATTATTTTTAAATTCCCTTAGGCTGCTAAGATAAAAAAAGGAACTAAATTAGCTGTATTACTGATTGTGATGTTGGTTCATGGTAGCACACTGAATATAAACCAAAGCTCATAGGGAGCTTTTGAGGGTTTCACTGCTGAGTGCATAGGGCATTCAGACATATATTTTAATTTCACATCTGGTATTAGTTCTGGTATTGGGTTATTCCACCAGAAGGCAGCAATAACTATTTTTAGCCAAAATGGCCCTTACCTCATCCAGTAAAATTCAGTTTATGTTTGAGTGTTCGCTAAACACATTACATCTACCACATATGAGACCTAACAAAACACTTGCAAATGTGTACCTCAAGGAAAATAGTCTTGGAGAATCTAACACTAGGGGTATTTTCCCTGTCTAAACACCTAACTCAAAACAGATCCTAGAGACCCAGGAGCATCCAGGACTCAAGGGCAAGGACCTCGAACAAGAGCCTCTTGCACATGATCTACTGGTCTCCAGGGCAGGCCAAACAAAAGGTCCCTGCAGCATCTCTCTCACATTTTGATTCCCTTGTACTTCTAATGTCTCTGGTTTAGTTCCCTGTGGTTTCCACTGTCATCTCTTCATTCTTCTGTACAAGTACAGTTGAAAGTATCTGTTAATATGAAGACTGTCCCACCTAATTTTGGTGCAACTCAGTTTTTGGTGCACTCAACTGGCTTCAGTGACTCACACAGGGAGTAACTCTGCTCCCAGTTTATAAGCAATTTTCTAACACTTCCAAATTTAAAAAATTAAAACAATTTAAAACTGTGAGGCATGAAGTGTCTAAAGCCTTTTGAAAGAGATCTAACAACCCTACAGACACTTACTAATTAAAAACTTTTTCTCTGTGTTTCATAACAATTAGTATCTCACTGAACCCTTCCAACTCCCCTGTTGGCAACAAGACACACGGACTGAAATGTAGTTATAAGGCAAATTGTAAGTCAAAACAAGCTTTTTAAACTCTGGGTTTCAAGGGTTAAGTTATCTTCATATAGATCATTTTACTGTAGGATTATAAATGGAATGGAGTATCATCAGCTAGCAAAATTTGTTCATTTTATAATTAATAAGTATTAATAAAAGTTAATGGAATTCTGCCATTGCACAGCCAGCAGAAGATCTGAGTCCGACACCAGCTGTTCAACAACTGGACAGAAATCTAAGCAAATATTATAAAACCTTGGAGATACAGTAGGAGAGATCAAGCCCTTAGGATTTGTTTGGGCTGAACGCTGCAGGAAAGGGGGGTGCTCCTAGGGAAGCTGCTGTTCGCGGAGTCGAGCATCAAAGATATTTTCTGTCCTCCTGACCTGTCACTAGAGGTCAGCGCAGCACCTGCTGTGCAACGCTGTTCTCCTTTACGGAATGTGAAGAAAAGCCCCAGCTCCTAGAGGCAAACAGTGGTCTTAAGAAACAGCTCCAAGAAGACAGAATTTGTGTTTCTGCAACGGGAGAAATGGGAAGCCCCGGAAAAAAAAAAAAAAAAAAAAGAACATAGCTGGAACTGAAAAGTCTGAGCCCAAAATCAGCATAAAAGCACGCTAGAAGTTGAAAGTTTCCTGCAAAGTAATTAAATGTAACAATGGCTATTTTTGAAACAGCAATTAGCCTAAGGTAGAAGTTGTCACCTAACAAGTCCAGCTGACTAACACTTAAAGGGCTCTTCCCGATGCATGAAAAATAAAGCATTTAATCTCCCTGCCTAACAAAATTCCTGTTCCAGGTTGAGAACAGTTGGTCTAGCTCATGTAAATCTAGCTCGTACATGCAGGACAAGGAGACATGGAAAGCATTAACTGGAACAGTTCCTGAAAAAAAAAAAAGGAACAGACACTCATCTTCCCAAATAACAAAACAGATATCCACTGTTGATGTCACTGAATAAACCTCATGATTTGGGACTCTCTCTATGTGCCATTGATTCTGTCCCCGGGGGGCTCGGCCCCCAGCCAGGACCAGCCAGGAGGTGACCACAATCACAGCAGTTGATGGGAACAGTGGTGGAGCAGCTCTTCCTCCTCCTTTTAGAAGAGAAGACTGCAGCAGTGATCTGCTCTCAAGACAGGTGCAAGCATGAGAGATTTGGCACTGAAGAAATGTCACCTTGTGGCAATCAAATTAGTCACTTCCTCTCCTCACACATGTTCTGGTAGGATTTCTGGTGTTCAACCCACCACTCTAGCAGAAGAGCACAAGTTTGTCAGCATGACTCAGGCTCCAACAAAGGACTGCATAGCAATCCCCTAAAAAGCCATTTAGAACAGGCTGCCCTACCTCGAATGGCAGCAAAGAGCCTTGGGCTGCAATCTTTCCATAAAGTCACACAAAGACATTTAGCACAAGTTAACCTAACCTGTCTCCCCTGTTCTGGCAGATGCAGGAAATCAACATCTTGAAATCCAAAATTGTTTGGTTAGCAGTTGGTTATGACATACTGGCAAAGGAAACCAGGAGAACAAATTAATCCGAACATATGGGGGAAGCAACACATCTTGGTCAATGAACTATAACTAAGCGAAACTAGGATAAATAATTCCATAATCCAAACAAAAAGCAGAAATATTTTAGCCATTTTAAAATATTTTCTTCCCTAATCTATATCTGACTCTGAGGATAAATAAAATGATGTAAACACAGCTTCTAGCAACCACAAAAAAGTCAACCGATTCCTGTAGGAAGCATTTTTGCCAGGGATGCATTAGCTGTAAAACATATTATCACTCTTTCTTTAATACATTATATAAAAAGAGGAAAAAATTTGTCACTTCTACATGCTTTCTTGCTTTTTTCCCTTGGAAACTTCAAGTCTAAAAGACACACATTATGATAAATGCAAGAGTAGAAAAGATCTAAGTCTGAAGTGCAGGACTGTATTGCCTGAGGTCATCTACCCATTACTAATACCTTTGAGTCATAGTGCTTGGGAGTCAAAAACAGGCACCTTGCTGGGCCAAGTGCTGTAAAAAGGCTTTCTCTCAGCAGAGGTATCAAATGAGAAAATAAGATGGATAGAGGTGGAAAAAGCATGCAAATAAATGAGATAATGCTAATAACAGTGGGAGCAGCTGCCCAGCCTGTACAAACACGGAACGCCATCAGGAATGGGGATTTCTGGCATGGCATCCTGAGCAGTCAGGATGGCACCTGAGCAGTCAGTCACCACCCACAAAGATGGGCATTACCAGAAGAACCTGTTTGAGATAATTTCTGACCAACAAATCCAAGAACTTCTTGAAATTTTATGTAGCCCCTTTTTCATTCCTGGAAGAAAACACCACCTGCTGCCCTGCAGCAACAGTGTTGACATTTTTAGAGGATGGTGGCACAAACAGTGCCACAAGTGTGGCAAATAGTGCCAAACAGTGTAGTAATGTGGCAGTTGTTTGTGTCCCTTTCACAGGGGAGAAAGAAAGCACATGGGTGCTTACATGACAAATTTACAAGTGGAAAATATATGAAATTGTGAGCTGTCTGGAAACAAACTAAATTACATACACCCTGAGCAGGACAGAAGTAGCACACAAAGAACCTTGAATATAAAGATGTGACTGAAAATGGAACAAGAGAAACACAAAATACAATTAAAAGAAAAAAGAAGAAATATTAAAAGCAGAAACAACAAACAGCATAAGCTTTCCAAATAAAAGTATTACTTCCTTTGAGACCTTTGGTAATTACTCTATTTCCTCATCAATACCAAGGAGATAATATTTCCTGCTGTCACCACACCCCTAAAAACTAAACTTCTGGTTGTTTGTAGAGACACCAATCACAGAGGAAGGTGATGGGGATGTACAGAAGGTTTGGGCCTTAAGAACTTTAACATTCTGTAAGTGAAGTTTTAACTTTAATCTCCACTGTTATGCTGCCATCAGGTTTAAGGCATGTTCTTTAAGGCATGGAGTAAAAAAATATGCATTCTGTTTTGGTAAGCAAGCAGGTGAAGAATAAATCAGACCTCTATTTGTGGTCAGCCTTCATGGCCACACAACCAATCAAAAGCACAGAGAGATGGGTTATGGCATAAGGAATTACATAAACTCATGAGGCCACAAACACACTGGGCAGACAATCAGTGTTCTACTTGTAGGCTGACATACAGCCTGAGTCTGACCTGTGGTTTTCCCTTCCTTTTTTTAAGACCACCATGAACAGTTCTTCACCTTGCCCCATGGCTGTAAGCAGCAGATCTTTCGGGATGGGTCTATGTTTTGATGATCTGCTTGAGTGGCAGAGGGAAGAAAACCAATAAATCTTCTATACAGTGAACATAAGCTACAATTAGAAAGGCTCTTAAACTCACAGCTCCTCAGCTGCTGTGAACTGGCACAGATGCTTTAAAACTAATTGGATGGATTCCTCAGGCAGCTGAAATCACTCCACTGAAGCTGATGAAGCAAACCCCAATTTGTAGAAGCTGGGGATGTGGCCCACAGCCTATACTGTAGCCCAGAAAGACCATTTGTGTTTAAGAGAATCAGAAATCAAAAGGAAAGTCTTTATTATTTACTCAGTATTACTGACACAAGTGATTTTTATGGTTTAAGTCAGGTAGACTAAACAAGAGCTATAGAAGATAAAAACTAGCTCTTTGTTTCTTCCCCTGTATAGTTTTACCAGGAAAAGTTATGTAATTTCTTGCAACATATTCCACGAGGCAATGAAATGTGAAGGTAAGAAGGAGACAACTAAGGAGGTAAGAGGGACAGGAATAACAAAATAAGGAATTCAAGCTACTTAATGAATTACAGGCACTAAAGTGTGCTTCTCTGCTGATGTTGAATTGATGTCAAACCCATTCCCACTGATGTCAGTGGAAAAAGTGGCATTACACAATGCTGCTCTGCAGCCCAAGGGAGGCACAGCATAAAAGCAGAGGAGAAGGCTCAGGTAGTTCAGCCTTTTATTTTGGAAGCGGTACTGAAAATCTTCCATATTCAACTTTCATGGGAATTTGGATGCCATTGTTAGCATTCTAATTGTTAAAAGCCAGATGCAGAGTTAAAACTAACACAGCAATCAGCACAGGGGGAGGGGGTTGGGGGAGTGGTGAGGGGAGAGCATATCAATGCATCTAAATTCATGTTTTATGGCTCAGTGGTAGAAATCAATATTATTTGTGCAAAGCCCTTCTGGGATGTCCAGCAAAAAGCAGTGTTTTTGTCATGCTGCCATGTGATAACTCAGTCTTAAGTATCCTGAGGTGAGGAATTCGTGGTTCTCTTTACTTTGAAGAACCTGCATCTGCAGTCACATAGGAACTCACTGAAAAGAAAGAGTTTGTTTATGTCTGTAACACGTGCACATGCATATATTTTCAGGGCACGGAATGTAAATGAATTGCTTTGAATTCCAGGGGACCAAGCACATCCCCAAAAGTTCTGACACCACAGTATTACCCTGTATCTGCTTGTGCAGTCACTGTCCTAGAGGTTAATGCATAAGGATGAGTAAAAATGAGACAGGCAGAGAAAAATACATCTCGTCAGCTTTGACATGGGAAAAATTCACTGCACTTTACAAGCTTCTGCCCTTAGCAACAATTTCTCACCCTGCTCCACGCTCTCTTGTGGCTCCACCAGCTACCTTATCAGTTTCTAGGGGAAAGTCTGTAATGAAAACTCTGAAGATCCCTTTCAAGACAGACTCTCCTCGAGACTCAAATGGTAAAGTGGGAGTGAGAAAGTTTGCACACTGGATGGGAATTTCTTCCAGCGTGCAAAGTCAGAATGACTGAGGAGAGTAATTCTGCCTTAACTTTGCAATCTATTTTTAATGTTTAGAGATATTTTGAATGACACTGAGAAAATGTGTGTGTGGTTTTGAAAGAAAGGCTACCAGCAAAACCAGTGCAAGCAGTCTGGTGCAATTGGGCTCTAATGGCATGGGGCTGGCACAAGGCAAGCAGCTCTTCCAGACTAAGCCTCTCCAGGGCTCTGGCACTGCTTGGTGCTAACAGTACAAGCTGCATGTGTGATGCAAATTGAAGTCTGTAACCACTAGTAACTCATTGAGAGGATTTCAGATTTCAACTAAACTACATCTGAATAAAGGTATGTGCAAGTTTATTAGTGCTAAGCAGCTTTGCATTTCAGTGCTGTTATGCTGTGGAGACCAACTTTGCAGAAACTATTCCAGCTGCTCAATCAACTTTTACACATTGCCAATCCTTTAGCCTTGGTCTGAGGTCCAAAAGAGCCAGAAAGACTGCAGCTTGCCTTCAGTCATCTCCATGACAGTCTTTTCAGCAAAATCTGGTTCTGTGTTTCAGCTGAAATTGGTATTTGATCCACTGTTCACTATAAAGAATTATATTTCTCTTTGATTTGTAGGATATGATCTGCAAAGATCAACATCTTCCAAATAATGATCCTTTCTCCCTGTCTCCTAAATATGATTATTTACACAAGAAAACACACAAAAAAAGTACCATAAATATCGTAACTTTCAGGTCATTCTATAAATTAAATTATTAATTTTGAAAGGAGTCTTGCTCGAAGCATTCCATTTTGGTTTAACTTTATTTTAAAAAGCACTTTCAAGGAAAACCTTGGTCTTGAGTTATTATTAGTTCTCAAAAAATCAACAACAATGTTTATTCACACACCACTAGTATGTCTCTTATTTTTCATAAACAATCACATTCTTGTTGTGGCAGACAGGATCTTTGCAAAGTTCTCAACAAGGTAGGCACTTTCCTGAAGATGACTTTTATATAAACTGCTCTGGCATCATGTAGTGTACCTAGGGTTAACACAGATTTAGTAGTTCATACATAAAATAGCATACTGGCTAACAATCATGATCCTTGCCTACATGATGTCTGAAACAAAAGGTTTAACATTCTCCAAATTCCTTAAGTGCCACAGGTCCTTAACTCTCACCACTTTCAGCCTGACCCCTCATCTGTATTTTTTAAGATACAAATCTTAAACAGAAGATTTTTCATCCACATAACAACAGCTATCTTTCAAGTCTCTACCTTCCCACTGAAATAATCACCAATCCCAAACCATGCATTACAGGCCTCAGTAAAGACACAGCTATTCTAACATAAAAACTACCAATGTAAAAAGCAGCAGAAAGGTTTTTTCCACTGATTTACTTAATTTATATAAAGTGAAGGAAAAGCAAGTACCCTTGACAACAGAAAATGTAAGGACAGGACAAAGATACAGAGCCAAAGAAATACCATGCTATATTCCCATCTTAACTGAGTATAATGTGAAAATCATTCATTTCTTTTTTTCAAGCTTGAGAGAGCCTTGGAAGCTGGGTATGTATTTTTAAAACCACTAAGCTGAAAATAATTAAATTGGAAGTTCTGATTAAAAAAAAAAAATGTATATCAAAATAATTTTTTTCTCAAATTAATTCATGGAACATATTTGAGGATTTCAACATAGTTGCTATCTGACAGCTATAGCTGCACAGCCATCTTCATTGAATACATGCACAGGAATTCTGTTTCCCTGCATGCAGACACACTTAGTTTGTTTAAAGACTTCTAGTCTGCAGGATAAGTTCCACTGAGGAAGAGAGCACTCAGACAAAATGAAGATTCGCTGACTTTAAACGTCATTCTTAACCATGGAGGATTTGCACATCCTGTAAGACATATTTTGTCTTCTTAAAGCATGTTAGCCAATTTTGTTCTCTTTTCTAAGCCAAAAAGAAATAGTTTTTCCCAGCTGTCCAATCCCGAAGAAATTAAAATATTTAACCATAATTAAATCCTTTAAGAATGTAATAATTATTCAAGAGATTAAGGCCTACTGCTACTGTGTCTTNTTTTTTTTTTTTTTTTTTTTTGGAGTACAAAAGATGACATCCTAGCATGTTTTGAACAAGTGTTTTCCTCATGCAAAGAGAACTGTGTCTGCAGACCAATTCTTATCAAATTCTTTTACTTATATTGGCAGGGAGGGCAAAGCCCCCTAAGATATTTCCTTTGTTTAAATGCATTTCCTGCCTTCCTTACTGCTATAGACTGTGTTGTGACAGGTCTATTTATAGTCCAAAGAAAGGAAAAAGCACCACTGGAGGCAGGAAAACTAAGTTGGGAAAGAATAGAAGGAAGTGTGGCTGCCATTTAGCCAAACAATCTAGAACTAAGAGAGCTCAAAGGAGCCCCAGCCTCAGTGAAGCTGCTGGGAGTGAACTGAGCACAATCCTGCTTCTCTCTCCAGGGCCCTGCCAGGGCTGCTGAGTGGGAGAGCCATGGGCAGGACACTGCTGGCAGCAAATAACCTCAGCATCTCCATATCCTGAGAAGAACTCTTTCAAAAAAGGAGAGTGATGCAAGTTGGATACCCATCAAATTAAGGTAAGTGTCTCCTTCTGGCATTTCTACTTGCTGCATGCTTTTCAGGTGTGGCCAGGCTGGTAAATGAAAAAAGAATGAGCTTTGGGGGAGGAATGGCAGCTGACTTTTAGATAAAGGTTTGGCAGGATGTCTGATTTTTAGAGAAAGAAATCTGAATTCACTTATGGATTCCTCAGAATTTTTCTTAAGCAAAAGAAGCCTTTGCCATAAATCCATGACATAACTGCTGTTTTCCTGACTTGTGTCATGTTCATCCTACAGACTGTGATTAGGTACTAGAGAAATGTTATGGTAAATGTGTGCCCCAAAGAAAAATTTTATGTCAACTCTGCATTCGTTTAAAAATATAGATTTAGGGACAGACAGAGGGAGGGAGAAGTATATTAAATAGATATTTATATCAGATGTGTTAATATGAAATATAGAAACATATCAAAATGTATATAATGCAAGTTTTGTGATAATTTAGTCTTATGATGTGCATTTGAAGGCAGGAACTTAGTCTGAATTAAAGTGCCTGAAATTTTCTAGAGTTTTAGAATTTATTAGGACAGGTAATTCGTGTGTGTGTGCATGCATATACACAAAAATATGCTGCATATAGATACCAAATCAAGGTATGTTATTCATTGTTGCTTGCATTGAAATACTGCATGTTGCCATTCTGAGGTCTAATTTAAACTGACAGTAGAATATGAGTAGAAATTTCTGATCTGCTGGTTTTCAGATACCATACACAATATCACACTGTCATGACTGGGTGTGTAAAAAGCTTCATTTTAAGATAGATCAGTGTACAGATCATATTAATTCACTGAGTTACCATCAACAAAACAGACTTCTAAGATAGAAAAAATGAGTTTTTTAAGACTGTGTTTGATTTCTTTGGCTCTCAACATGTCCTTTGCATTTCTAACCAAGGAAATGCTGTTGTGATTTGCAGGCAGCAGAATAAAGGTGTGGAATAATAGACCCAGGTTTTCATCATGCAAATTTTATCTTATTTGAAAGATCTATGAGAATAACCTTTGTATTAGTCCCATTTGTGTTAACACATTACCTCTAAGCATATGCTACTCAGATTATTAATTTGTTATTCAGATGTTGTCTAGGATAAGTAGTTTATGGTAAAAAATTGCTGGTGAGTAAAAAGGAAGTGTGATGTGTTGTTATTCTACTGTATCCCCATAGGATGCTATTATGTTTAGAGTCTGCTATTGTGAAGATAGCAAGGCAGGATGTCACCCATGTAGGTGAAAAGCCAGGATAGGACAATTGTAAACAGCAGCAGTCAGCTGAAAATCTGATCCAGGGAGGTGCCAAGCAGCAATTCCAATGAAGCAGATGTAAGCCAACACTCATGGAAAGGATCAGGCCTTTCTTTGTCTGACTTCAAAGTACTCAGTATTTACAGTAATTCTCAGTTCTAGGTGGTTATAAGCCTGGTCTTGTGAAGACTAAAATGGCAGTAAAACTAGAAGCTTGTACAGATATTTGCAAGAGAAAGTTCTTTAGACTGTAATTTCAGTAACTAGCATAGCATGCTCTCAAGCAGGTAACATTCCTTGCTTTCAATTTCAGTAACTGATTGCCCTGCAGAAAAACTAAGCAGAAATGAAAAAGGAGTGTTTTAATTTAAAAATTTAGGAAGCATTGCCATTTCTGGTGTTCAATGAATACAATAATTTCCATGAGATGTCAGTAGCACAACGACTGCAATACAGCTAAACAGTACACACCGTATCAGTCAGATTTAGTCAGGTCAGCAGCACCCACCACATCATTTTAAAGCTTGGTACCACTGCATTAACGTAACAAAACAGAAACCTTCCTTAGCCATAAGGAGAAGGTCATTTACAAATCAGCCAGTTACATTGTAGTTTACAAGAAAAGGTGATCAAAAAGTTACTGATGCACTTTCACATTTTGGAAAAAATACTACAGATGGTACTTAAGATTCCCTAATTAATACTCTTAATAAACACACACACACAAAGATTTGTTTCTAAACTGCAAGAGTTCACATGTTCATGAGTTCAAAGATTGCAAATGGAGGGTTTTGTCCTGAAGATAGAATCATGTGGAAAATGTACTTCACAGGAAGAATGATTGGGCACTGGGATGGGCTGTCCAGGGAGGTGGTTGAGTCACCGTCCCTGGAGGTCTTTAAAAACAGACTGGATGAGGCATTCAGTGCCATGGTTTAGTTGATAAGGTAAAGATAGGTCACAGGTTGGACTCAATGATCTCAAAGGTCTTTTCCAACCTAGTTTATTCTGTGATTCTGTGGTTTCAGAAGGCCTTAACATGAAATTTACACCCCAGCACCTTGTAAAATCTTATCACCTGCTAGGGTCTAAGTACTCTGCAGGAGATTCTTTCTACATAAACACTTTTAAGTGTTCACAAGTACTAACAAGGCTGCCATTATTATAGCTCCAAGCTAAAAATTAAATATGAGAATTTGACAGACAAGAGGGAAATTGAGGTTCACATTCTTCCTACCCTGACATTATTTTACCAGGTAATTAAAGAGGTTTAGGGTTGTCAAATAAGTACTTCAGTCAGCTGTCACTACTGTGTGGGCAGTATGGATTTCTGGTTCCAGGAAAGCTGATTGACTTGAAGAAAAATCACATGACTTAAAAAATAATGCACTTTGGGTGATAAGTCATACCATGCTTTCCTACAAAGCTAGTTCAGGTTTAGTAAGATTTATTATTCCTCATGCAATTGCTCTGGTATAAGCATCTTAATTTCTCTCTAAGCCCTTATTCCACTATATCAGACACTCCTACAAGGAAGCTTTGTGCTCCAAGTCACAGTCAGGCCCTCTAACATTATAGGAAAAAAAAAGAGCAGAGAATTACAAGCGTTTGGAGCAAGCAAAGCAAGATTTTTTTGAGAACACATGTAAAGTCTACAGCAGTCTCACTCAAAAAACAGAACTGGGAAAGAGGGAACACAAAAAGAAACCCAGTTAAAACACATTAAGACATCAACATTCAGTATTGGACAGCATCAAAATAGTTCTACAAAGAGATGCAGCTGTTCAACACAACAGAAATGTTAGTGTTAAAAAGTATTTTTTTGATAATGTCTAAAACACCTAGCTCATAACTATGTGCTGAATAACATCCTGACTTGTGAAAATGTTTATGCAGGTGCTTAAATCTAAGCATATGGGTAGTCTCATTGATTTCAAGCAAAATTATTTCAACAGACTGATAAAATTTAAAGCCTGGCAGAGTAATTAGATCATCTAGTCTGGCTACAAGCACTGCATGTTAATTTCACCATTTCTCTTATCCAAAACCCAAAAGCTTTCCTGCTTACAACAGAAGAGTATGGATGTAATATGTTCCAGATAAAAGTTTAAGGGGAAGATCACAGTGTTCTACATGCATGAGTAGTGACCCACAACAGCGAGCATTGTTCAGGCTGACACAAATCCTTTAGCTCAAATGGGAATTAAATGTGTAGGCTTTGCACCAACGTACTGCACAAGGATGAAGGTCAATGTGTGTATGGAAGATGGGGTGTTTCTCCCAAAAGTCTCTGTGCTATCAGAAAAAGCCATTAACTTTACTTTGGTTGCTTTCCTACTCTTCTAGTGGACTAGAAAAGTACTGTTGCATAAGCAAGGATTCTTAAAAAAGCTTCTTTAAAAATCAATCTTTATGCCAAAATGCAGCTATATTTTTTTACCTTAAGTTGTCTCATTCACCCCAGGCCATGTGCAAATTCTGGTACAAAATAAGGAGCCGTTGTTCAGGAACAGATGAACATAGATATATTAACCAAGTAGAAAAAATACATCTACAATGATTTTGTCAAATCTCTTACTTGGTCACACCTAGGCAGTTTAAAAAGACTTCTTATCTGAACAACAGATGAGAAAAAGTGGGACAATTCACCTGGGGTCTCCTTTCCAAGGCTTAGTAGCAGTGGGTTTCTGCTGCATGAAGGCACAGCAGCAGGAGAGTGCTGCTGAAAGATATGTACAATATAGGGTATTAATGAAAAAAGAAAAAGGGGGAAGAAAAAAGACTCTCTTGGAGTACAAGTCCACCTGTCAATAACCATGCAGGTATCTTCATGTCTTGGNAAAAAAAAAAAAAGTAAATTTTGAGAAGTATTTTTGTCTTTATCTTCTTCCTAAGTATGCTGAGTTTCAGGGTTGGTAATCTCCTTTTTACTTGGTATAATACTTCTTGGGAAGCAGAGGGGTACTTAGGAGAAGAAGCTTTTCCCAGCTTTTGGCAGCAGGGGGAAATGACAAATACTCTAACTTATGAGGAGGTAGATTCAGTCCTCTGCTCTTCTCTAAGCTCAGTGCAGCAATTTGCTCTCATCTGGATGTCATCTCTGAAGTGCCCCTTCCCAACCCCCTGTCCAGTAATGGTTGCAGACCCATTTATCACAATTGTCCCCAGACTCTGTGAAGTCAAACAACTGCACAGTGCAACACAGCCCTGCTCTAACATTTCTGTAGTGCAGCACCACACAGCCCCAGGAAAATGAACACGCAAACTGTTGCCAGTATTGCAATGAAGTTGTGCCACTTGGTCAAGATAGCAGAAAGGCAGTAACAGCCAGAGCAGTTGTGGTGTGACACAGAGCATTGTGTGCAGTCTGCTCCGCCAACATGGTCCAACCATGTACCAAATAACTCCACTGGTGGGGCTGGATGAAGGAATTTAAAGTCAAGCTAACATTGTCTCACTGATTGATTAATGACTGTTTACATTATAGAGCTGTAATTCACTTGAGTTAGAAAGAACTGAAATTAATGTGTACCAACATCTGTTTAGACAGCTCAGCATTCTTAGAATCCTTTATATTCTAACACACCTTTTTTTCCAGCATAATGTTCCATTGTTATTTTGGATTATTACCGTACCACAATTATCTTGGAAGGCTGGAGACAAAGATAAATCTTCAAAGATGAGGTCATTAGTAGAGGGAAAAGGAAAACCAAACTCAATCTCAATTGAACTAAAAAATATGCTTCATAAATGGGAACAGGCAAGAGAGAGAAGTGGATTAATGCTGAATTTTTCCATGTTGCTTGACCTTCTTCCCAATCATGGATAGTCTCTTCTTTCTCTCTTAAAACAAAGAACTTTCATACTGCCTTCATGTAATTCTGTGGTTTTATACTGGAACACAGCCTGTGTGGAATTCTGGACCCAGCACATCACTCTATTATAGTTCTATTAATTCAAATATATTTGATTAGCGATAACTGTCTTAAGCAACTATTAAAAGCAGTAAAAACATAAAAGGGGAGGATCATGTCTTCATACCACTAAAAGAAACAGAACTGGAACTGACAACAGAGAAGGGCCCAGAGTAAAACAAGTGTAATAAATCCAGCAGTTATATATAGAGCCCTTGGCCCCAAGGGGCTCAGTCATACAAAATATTAAGTGTTGTGACTATAACAAGCAAACATCCTCTCAACTAAGGAGCATGGAAGCAATAGACTCTCTCTTGTCTTTGCACTGAATACTTCATACATAGTAGGAAGGCACAGATGGATGCAAATTCACTCAACTCGGAGTAAGCTGGGAGCATGAACCCTGAGACATTCGCAGCAGATTTCAGACAGGCTGCTGGATAACACAGTCTGACTGATAAACATGCTGTGTGTTGGACCAAGTGAGGATCCTGCCTGACACTTCTGTCAGGGTAGGCATTTGTGATCCATGCCTTGTTTTACAGTGCATAAAAATGCTACTGTTCATAAGCAAGCAGTGCATTAATTTTTAGTATTTTGACAGAAACTGTTAAAAAAAGATCAGGTTTTTTTCGAGAGAGCAGAAGGAAATAGGCTTGGGTTTTTGCTCTTTTTTGGGTCTATTACTAGTCACCTTTATTTCCACTCTTGTGATGTCAATGCAAATGGACTATGTCATGCTGCAACATGGAGTGTAGTGCTCTTAGTTGATACTTAGATACTCAGTACCAGCCTGTGCTATGTCACTGAGGAAAGACTGACTTACCAAACCAAGAACCACTGTGACATCAGTGGTGACAACATGTTTATCAAAATAAATAAAATGAAAAAAACATTTATCACTATTCATGTGTAATACAAATTTGGCAGATATTCTCTCTGTTGTAAAGTTTGAGTGAAAATAATTCTCAGAAATTATTTACACAAGACAAAGTTGACAGCAGTTGAACTTACAATAGGAGAGACAAGTAAAATGCAGAAAGCTAGGTACTTTTGGTAAAACAGAAATAAATGCATTTTAAAACATATGTTCACTGAATTGAAAACTTTCTGTACAACTATAATTTCATTTAAAGTCTGAGAAAGGATGTCATGAAGAACTTAGGAAAAAGCCCTGATGTCATACTCTTGGTCTCTTGTATTCGTTTGGACCAAGAGTGGAAAACAAACATATTACTGGAGATTTTTACATGGTAAAAGAACTACTGATTAGCTCAAACTTTTACCAGATGCAGAAAAGATATCAAAAACTGAGAGCTGCTATAAGTTCAACATTACAGCAATGCCCCATCCTTGTTCAGCACATCACTCACAATGAGGTTGCCTGGAGAAACCTAGAGAACAAATCTCTTCCAAATGCACAAGTCTGTTTAGAAATCTTCAATCTAGACAGTATTGGAAAAAAAACCCTTTATGACAGATGTGCTTTTGTGCTACTGTATCTAAGTCTAGAATTACTGGAACACACTCTTCAAGCTCTGTTTCTGAAATAAGCATATCCACCCTGTGGAATATAACTATCCAATGTAGCTGGAAATAGAGAATGAAGAGCTTTTGTTGCTTTGTTTTTTTTGGGTTTTTGTAATCATGGGTCTATTTTCACTGCTACAGATGCTGTCCTTAGTGCCTGCTATCACTGCATGGCACAATTTCACCCTATCTCTTAGCAAGGGAGATGCCAGCCTACTTTAGCATTCACAGTGCAGAACAATTTATATTTCTCATTCCACCTCTGTATTTCAAGGTGCAACAAAACCAAGTAAAAAAAACTGGAAATAAAAAACAGTGTTCTTAAAATAATAGTAACAAGTTTCATAATTAAAATTTCTTACACTTATCTGTATAAGGAAGAAACTATAAATTTCCAGCTTCTCTGTGAATAGTGTGGGCTTTGGAAAGGCAGGAATAAGTGTGATAAGGGTTGTCTTGTGGATGGGGCTTTTTTTGTTTGAGGAGGTTTTGATGTTTTCTTTCATCCCATCAGTCATCGTCATCCCCTTTCTAAATCTGGGAACTGAAGGTACAGAAGAAATTACCATCCCCTATTTTTCATGCCAATTTTGTAATCCCTAAAGTCTAGTATCTCCCTATACTTCTTTAAAGAAAATATCACACAAGATACAATTACCATTAACCTGCAGCTGTGAGGGCACAGCATTTCCACAAACCAGCACACAGATTCCAAGCTGGACATCAAGAGGAGGAAAGAAGGAAAAGGAGGGAGGTCCCACCACCAGTAATGCTCATGAAAGAAAAGGCTGCCTTCCACCTTTATCATTAAGCTTCATCCTTACATCTCCCATCGCTATCTCTTGGATCTTCTCTCTTTTACTCTCATAGGTCTGCGCTTCACAGTTGGATGATGTTCATCCAAAGAGGTGATACTCACAGGTCCCTTCAAAACTGAAATACTCTATTCTGTTCCATTCTATTCTATATTCCATTCAATTCCATTCTCTCCCATCCCCTCCATTCCAGGCATACTGCATCTGGGTTTTCCACTAAGCAGACCAAGTGCTTAGGAGAAAACTAAGAGCCATCCAAAAGGGGTGGGAAGACAGCCTAGAGGACAAGTCAGAGTCCCTCTAGAACATGACATGGGAGCTACTGAGGGCACAGACAACTGGCAGAGTAGCTTAATCTCCAGAGAATTCAGGAGTCACAATAACAAGTGAAAACCTTTGTCAGAGGCTTATAGCTGGGCTGAATGTTTACTAGGTCAACAGAAAATTCCCCACTCCCTGCCATGGTGGAGCTGAGCTGTCAAAAAGCAGGTCTGTACTTCATAGACTAGAACTATTACTGTTTTACAACTTGAAAGAAATGTTTAACAGAGCACAACATTTTTTTCCATCCATAATTTCTGACAGCAAAATTATTGGATTTTTTAGCTTAATTTGCAAACTCTGAATTTCAGATGGGTACACAGCATATCAAACTTCCATTTAAATTATTATTTTCTCATATACTTAAGTCACTGAAGGGCACTGTTTTCCAACAAAAAGCAACCAGCAGCCTTGACTCTAAGCATTGCTCTAGGCTCGCCTTATGGCATTTAATTGATGATATAAAGGAAGGACTGATTTCAAGGGCCATATCCAGGGATGCCCTAATTTGATAATTTATCCTCTCAACTCTTACTCTCTTAGAGGTAATGTGACTACTGGGTGCACCCTTGGGCACAAAAGAGGGGGTACACTGGGCATTTACATATTCCTGTGCCCCCTAGAGCATTCCATTGAAGAGCCTGGAACTGACTTAGATGGCTAGGGATGTAATATAGCCCATAAATGTCTAAAACTGATTTAATGTAATGTAAGGTTGAGAGTCTTATATGCAGTATTTTCAGCAAAATTTCCTGTTTGATATGCCCCTCACATGTCCTTTAGCTGGCAGCTTTGTGTGAGAGCTGTTGGACTATTTATAGCAGCCCCTTCAATCGCACTTGGGTATTTATAAAGCATCCTGTCCAGTGAAGGCTTCCATGGTCTGCTTTCATTCACTTCAGCTGATAGTGAAGGATATATAATATCTGGGACAGTGAGGTAGAACAGCAAACCAGGCAGTTTGTCTGTTAGGTTTGAGTTCCATATGTCCTAAAAGGCTGAAGTCAAATGGCGGTGCAGCCATTTAGGAGACAAACATAGCAACACAGAGTTGCAGTTAGTATGACCTGACATTTATGTCCACTGAGAGTCTTACATCTGTTCCATAAATTCCAGAAGAACAAGTTAACAGAAAAGAGACATTTTCAGGCAACCCACAAAACAGATGTCCATAACTGCCATATGCAGAAAATAACTCTATGGTTCAAAATTCTGCACAGTATCAAAGCACTGATGTTGAGAGAAGCTCTCTATCAGTGATCAATTTCTAAACGAAAATACCTACAGTTAATCAAATGACACATAAGCAAGATATAGCCAAGTGCATCTAATAAAAATTAACATTAAAAAAAAAAGAGAAACAGTTAAAAAGAAGCTATGAAATAAAGCCTCTCCTACAGTAAGGAGAGGTTCTGGACCCATTTATCCAGCATCAGTAAAAGCAATAATCTTCCTGATCTCAACCCAAACTAAAATGGACAACTCTTCCGTTCTATAGTTCCTTGAGGCTATTCTAAAATCTATCCATACTATGGGACATTAAAAATTTTACCTTACATATACACATCCCTATCACAATTCAGTGCTAACTGTACTTATTTTTTGTTGTTTCTTTTCAGAGTTTCTCATGTTTCACCTCAGCATGACTGAGAAATCTGTGTTCATCTCTTAGTTTTTACTTGTGGCATTAGTCATAGAATGTTTTGAGTTGTAAGGAACCCATAAGGATCATCATGTCTTACTCACAAATGTATGTCCATAGAGAAAGAAATGTACCCTTTTCAATCTAGTCTTCATTTTTCTCAACAGAAAGAGAAAGCAGAATACTCTTGTGTTCTACATAGCAAAGCTTTTGTCATATTTAAGATGCTACCTGATAGATGTAAGAACACAACACTTAATTTTTTGTAGCTGCATTAACTACCTGATCTTCTTTTGTATGTCAGTATTTCTTTTAAAAAACTAAAGAATTGAAAGGAAAGAATAGAAAAAAGGAAAACCTT
This sequence comes from Dicaeum eximium, assembly GCA_013396995.1. NCBI lineage: Eukaryota > Metazoa > Chordata > Aves > Passeriformes > Dicaeidae > Dicaeum > Dicaeum eximium. Next base: position 969,727 of record VWZP01004822.1, on the reverse strand, counting down.
CACAAAATTTTCAAGACCTTTATTTTCAGGAATTACACCCAAATTATTTCTCTGTTCAGTTTCACAATGACTTAAAATTGTCTGTCTAGTAGGAGGATAGATAAACTTTTTCCCACATAAACTGCAGTTTATGGCTGTATTTACAGAGCCATAAAAATAAACTCATTTGTCTACTCATTTCAGAAAGTACAAAGGCTACTTTTCTTTCAAGGGAGTGTATCCCAAGTTGTTTGTTGAAAATTGCCATTCAGTTACTATCATCAAATTATGTTCCTATGTGGAGCATGACTACCAAATAAAGACAGCTATTCAGTGCAGAGTGATGACATTGTACTCCGTGCTATTTCAAATGGCCCAGGTACTACCAATATTTAATCAATTATATGAATAGTTGCTGATAAATGTAAAAGAGTGCAGTTGATATTGCATAATCAGAAAAATGGACAAAGTAATAAAAATGGTATTTGTGGACAAATAGATTACTTTGGAACACATTTCAGTCATGTTTTCTTCCGTATCAACGGGGAGTAATTTTGTACAAAGTTGTAAAGAAATTTAGCAGTAATTTTAAAGCTGCATATAAAGTTCTGTTACCCTTGATCTCAGTGTGTTTTAGGGTAAATGAATGGCATTTATCAAGGATAACTCAGTTGGTCAATGGGCTGTGCCTTAAAGCACAGTGAGTGCCTTCTCCTTTTTCTGAGTGAGGCCAGGTGTTTACACCCAGTTCTGTGATCCATGGCCAGTGAACTTCCCTGCTGGAACTTCCAACTCAGTTCTACCAGGGCAGCTCTCGCTCCCTTTTTGAATTTGCCATTCCTCCAGTGGCCTAAATTTAAATGAACTCGTTCCTCATGGGCTTATTTCTCATTTTTAAATTAATAGTTTTTACAACCAACTTTTTTAAAGCCCCCTCAGCAGCTGTGCTGGGTCGCAGAGCCCCATGCCCTGGGACAGTCTCTTGGAGTCTCCCAGGACGACATGAGGAGCAGCTTGTTGAGGCGTTGCCCAGCCTGACTGTGCATCAGGACACACCTGCAGCAAACATTCCCTGTTTCCCAGCCCTCCCTCTGCATTGACCCCCTTACTCACGCCAAGAGGAGGCCAGGTCTTAAAGCTCAAGCCCTTTGAGCAGGAACCCCTGCCCCACGGCTCCTTTGCCTCCCAGGCTGGGACAAGAGCCTTCCCACAGGTGGATACACCCAAGCCTGGCCGGGTTGAGAGAGCTCCTTCGAGGTGGGAGTTTGTTCTCTGAAAACTTGTTTGCCTGGAGGAGTCCTGAGAAGCAGGAGAAGCTCACAAAGGCAGGCGTGGGTAATTAGCACAAGGGCTTCTTCCCTGCTCCAGGCTATGCTGGCAGCACTGGTGGCTGCGTGGTTTTGTAACCATGTGCTGGTTTACATAATATAAAGAGCTGAGTAAGGTCAAAGGAAGCAACCCGAGTTACCCTTTGTCACTGCAGACTTCATCTTCAGGGATTTGCTGGCTTTCATTGGATTCTGACAAATGTGCCAGCTAGATAGTGCTATTCTATTTTAACAATTTGAAAAACAGGTACCTGGCTCTGAGAAATTCTTTTAATTTGTCCAAATCTCAGATGCAGAACTCTCTATTTGTACAGTTTGTATTTCAGAAAAATGCCCTATAATGTCCTTTGTAATCCAATGAGACCATGCCGTCTTGCAGGATCTGGATTGCTTACCAAACATCAAAATACCACTACCACATCCCATACTGAGGTATGGCAATTGCCTGTGTACTTTCAGTCTTGCCAATTTGCAGTACTGCCAGGGTTTCAGCACAGTGTATCCTATATGTGGGACAGGAATGTCAGAAATTCAGAAAATGATATTTTGGACCTCACCCTTGAAATACCATTGACTGTAGGCCTTTGTCTTTAAATACCTAAATATCTTTAGATGTGTGACCAAGCTAAAGGGAGTTAAGAGTAAAGTCTCAGCTGAATTTCAATAATGTGTGACTACATATGACCCTAGAAAATTTCCATCAAAACCTGTTCCTTTCTCAACTTCAGCATTTCTCCTTCATTTGTCCTACATCTGGGAACATGGGATAAGGATGGGGTTTTTTTGCTCTCTCTCTTTAGACTGATAGTCCTCACCTCAAAAGGTCTGCAACCACATAATCCATGATGTAAAAATGCCAGATGCCAAAATTAAAATGATCTTCAGTATTGATACTCATCACTCTACTGTCCAAACACAAAAGATAGTAATGTTACCTCTAAGAAGAGCTAATCCCCAAAAGTGGGATTGTTCACGTATTTTGCACGATCACTGGAGTGGCCTGGTGTTAAAGACACTAGGAATCCAACAGTATTTTAAATTTTACTGTTCCTGTTTTAATTCCTCTATTAAAGCAAAGTCTGAAGTCAGAAAAAAACCTGACGCGATCAACGTGTTAACTGTGTTTAACTTTCCACTTGTGCTGCCCCTACTGTCAATTAAGGCTTATCTCCTGTTTGGTGTTAGTCATTAAAAAAAACTACCAACAAAAAACCAGCAGTTACGGAGCACATAGCGCCGTGTTCCAGTCAAATGCTTTAGCAAAGGCTGCTGTTATGAAAAGGATTTTCTAATAGGGGGAATAATGATCTTCAGATTCTAACCTCCTGGCACGGCAGTGAGATTTATCAGGAGGGGCATGTGACTAGTTAAGACACACAGCCCCAGCTTGAAGGAAACAGCTGCTCATTTCATGCTTTAGCACTTGGCAGCTGGACAAGGAAGGGTGATGTTTGTGTTGAATACCTCTGCAGATCCAAGTACAGTAAGTGATTTTCCCTGTTTTTGATTTTTTTTTTCCTAAACCATCACTGCTTTCCCATTTTCATCCTAGATCTTTCATAAAAATACTTGAAAGGGTGAAGCATATATTTGAAACTTCATTGATAAGCAGTCGTTCATGCTCAGATTGCCTGTTTTTTTCTGACCTGTGATAAACAGCGTTGTTTTTGGTCTTGTGGGAGCAAGGCAGGTACGGCGTTTCGCCCTCGTGCTAGCCAGGAAGGGACTATGGTGCTTATTTACTCAGATGATGGAGTGAGGAGGCTGTTTATGACTGTATTTTCCTTTCTCTGTAGAGCTAGTCAATAGGCAGTTATACAACTTGAAAGAAATTTCAGTGTTTGGCTTAAAAATACTAGTGTAAGGAATTGACAGAGGTACTCCCTCAAAACAGTGTGATCAATCTGAACAAAACTGCTTGTGACTGGTTACTTTCTGAGGCTGAATGAGGAGATTTTTTGAAAGGAAAAGGTACAAGTAGAGAAATGCAGGAAGACTGAAGATGTACTGATTAGGATATTATTGAGTCATTCTGAATAATAATGCATGATTAGATTGTGAGGATTGAAAAACTGTAAAAAACAGGGAAGGAGTCTCTTAAATATCTCCAAGTTCTTAATTCAATTTATTTTTGGGTACTTGCGTGTTTTGTGGGTTTGCTTCATGAATGATTGATGTCCCTGTCTGATAATTTTTGATTCTTATGGTCTGAAGTTTTCTTTTAAAACCAGAGTGTAGGATACATAAAAAGGAACTTTTGATCAATTATTTACATAGAGATGAATCAGATTTCTTTGGAGGAAGATTTAGGAGGGACAGGAACAGATGAATGAGTGCTGGATCTTGATATGTGTTAAGACAAAGGTACTCTGGGGAAGGTTAAAGAGGGGCAGACAGAGCAGTGGGGTCCTGTTGAGGAAGGTCTAAGAGTAAACACTGACAGGTTGCATGCATTCTCTCCTTTAAAGGTGGGGAGAATAAGCTTTTCAAATATTTCTTTCATAAGAAAGTGAAACATTATTTCTCATTGAGGACTTTTCTTTTAAACCATTGTTTATGATTTTGGCAGTTAATTGGAAATTTTATAGGAAAATGTCAATCGGTTTCAATTGTTCACAAAACCAGAAGTCTGTATGGCTTCCTGCCTATTTGTGTCTCCAAGGGTAGACTGCCTTTGAACCAAGAACTGAAGTACTCCCAGCACACTTCAGCCCTCCCACAGGGACACTGTGGAACACCATTAATGGAGCAGGCCTACAGGTCCTGAGGTACCTGGTGCTGTGCCAGGAGCCCCAGGTGCCCTGGGCACCTTGGCTGCAGTGGGGCCCCTCCAGCCTCTCCACACCTCCATTCCATGTGGGGCAGGGAGAAAAACTTGTTTCCTGTCACTTTTTATTCTGATCCCAGAATAAGTTTATTTTTCTTCAGAACTGTAGGGATTCTGCTTTTTGAGTGAGATTATGCCATGGTGTGCTTGTTTCCAGACACTGTATTTTGTATTTGTAATGAGTGCTCTCTGTTAAGCAAACTATCCAGGACTTGTTGTAAACCTAAGTTAAACCCCACATCCACCAGAAAACAGATATGAGCTCAGTCCATACCTGCTGGAACTTCTTCATCCCTGCTTCTTCACAACCACTGTGCCAGCATTGGTGCAGAAGGCTGATGTAAAGCCATATGGCTCTGCCCCAGCTGGACTGTGAGCCAGCCATACGTGCCTCTTGTGCAGCTGATTAATCCTCCAGCAGCGCTGGAAATTAAGCGTAATATAAAAGAGACAAAATGATGATTGCAAAGGAAACATTAGATAACTGCAGTACTGAGCTGGCCTTCAGGTAATAATGTCTGAAAACATCTTGTTACAGTGGTAACTGAATTGGCCCAAAGAAATGTGGTGGGAGAGCTCCGTTTTGTGCCTCTTTAGTGTTGGTTATAAAGGTAATTTGCAATCAATGAGATTAACTCATCTCTTGGATCTGCAAAGTTTAAGACAAAAACCCCTGCTTTATTTACCGCTTCCAGCTGTCATTACTTTATCTGATTCTGAATTAATTTCAAGGCTCATGACTAGACTTTTAAATTCTCTGTCCACAAAATGAAAAAAACTTGATCAACGTCACAAGATTCTCAACAGTGTAAGAGTTGTTTCAGTCCTTATCACCAACTCATTTTGGCAAGAATATTTACTCTTAAATACAGACAGTGTACTTTGAGAAATAAGTGCAGTCTTCAGGCTCTCATCACTTTTTGGCTTTTCTCATGAATTCTAACTGCAATATCTGTCACTGCGACACCACTGGGGCACACACTGATTTTGCACTTGAGTAGAAAACACAACCTCTGTATCAACACCTTTTCATATTATTCTATAATATCCTGATCTCCTAAAAAACAATGCTCAGCTTCTTGAATGTACACCCCCATTATGTTCATGTAAGTCAAGGCAGGTCTGCATAGGCATGAAGCACGTTAATTAAATTTCAGCATTCTTTGTTCAGGGAAGTGCTCTGCCCTTGCATTTCCCCTTGATGCGTCTCTGGAAAGCCCAATATATAACTGAAAGTTCATCCTGGATTGTTTTTTATTACATTGTACAGGAGATTGTGTAACACTGAGGGCATTGCTGTCCTGGTGCAGAAGCTCAGTGTAGACCCTTGTCACTGAGAGTGTCATAAGGTTCCTGTTAAATCTTTTCCCTTTGCTCTGAGGAAATGATCAGGGCAGCCTGGCAGTTCTCTGAGTGGGTATATTTCTGCCCTGTATCAAATCATCTAGCTGAGGAGCAACTGCAGTTGTGCTACCCCTCTCTCTAGCTGAAAATGCCATTGTACCAAGCCACTCCCAGGATATTCCTGAATAAAGAGAGGAAACTACTTTTAAAAATACTGCAAGGGCACTTGTGTCACTTTCTTTTCTTTTCCTAAGCTACCCAGGCCTGGCTACAACAATACATTTGTACAGGTACTCTAAACAACTTGTGCTGAGTGTTTTCTTTTAACATATTTATGGTATATTCACTTTTCACTGCGGAATTTGATAAATTTGTTTTCATGTCGGCTCTTTCTTGCAAGTCAGAAATAGCAAGGGTTTATATCTAAGAGTTTGAATCAAAAGTTTGAAACAAATTCTCAGGTCTTCTGGTTCTTGCTTTTCATTGCTTTTCTCTGTGTTTTTTCTATTTAATGTGAATAGCCCATGAAGTAATACTTTTTCATTAATAGGTGTTCCTATTGGTGTAACATATCTAAAAACCACCTGACTACCAGAATAAAGGTGTTGNGGGGCGGTATTTTCTCTTGTAATGAATGTAAAAGATTATCAGTCACAAGCACCAGCAACATCAACAAAACAGATTTGGTGAGTCCAGGTCAGCTACAAAGACTAATCCTGCAAATACATAGCTATTTGTGAGCTGAATTCATGGGAGATCCCATCAGAAAGCTCAGCTAACCTCTAAGTGGGTGTGAGGTTGAGATCAACATGTGGGTGTGTGGAAATACCCACAGGGCTGATGTTTACAGCTCAGCAGAAAATACAATTACCCCTGAGAACTACTCTAGTTGTTTTGGTGGCCATCTGCTGTCTCACTTCTCTGAATAAGTGCTCCTCTTGACCACATTCAAATAAGTGAAAAGGTTTGACTCTCCCTACAGAGTACTCTCCCACCTGTGATTTATGCATATGCTCCTTACTGGTGATCTGGAGTTTCTTGGGCAGGGAGAGTGGGCTTCAGCATCTTGAGAACCTGCCAGGCATAATAATATGTGCAAAGTTAGTGAGACCGGAGCTATTCTTGTTCAGACACCTCATATATTTAGTTCCTGCAAACAGAAAATAACTGTATCATCTTGAATAACACAAATTTAATATTGGTGATTCAGCAGTATGTCTGCTTAGGACTGCCACAAAAGTCATACCAAGCTTAATACACAGTACCTAATATACATATATTGATATTACATGTTATATTTATCAATACATTTCCATATTCAACTCCTTCCATTCCTGTTAAAACTTCTCTTTTCAACTCCTATGGAAACCTGTTCCACCCAGAGCAGTGATGGGCTGGTGCAAGGGGGTCTGGAGTGCAGGTATGTGCAGGAACAGGACCTCCAAGATGAGCAAGGATTTTCCATTATTTCTGAAGTATATTTTACGCCCTATGCCTGAAACAGGTTGAAGATTTTCAACACAGAAATCAGTCTTAGAGACTGGAATTTAAGTAAGTCATACATTATATGGTCAAATAGACTGAACATGGCTTGTATGGGGGTACTTACATGCTTGCTAAACATGTTGATAAGTCTGCCTTTGACGCATGACCAAAGATTCATATATTCTTTGTCATAATGCTGTGTTCTTGTTCATGTTCTTTAGAAAGATGAACATTTCTTCAGCTTAAACTCTGGTCTCAACAAATTGAATTTTCTTAATTTGAAGTAGCATTATTACAGAAAGGCTTCTATTCATAACCCATAATTCACCTAGGTCCACCCAATCCATAATCTTGGTGCTTGTTCGTGTGGCACACACTGGTAAATTGTTTGTTTCACAGCAATGAATTCGAGCCCAGAGCTTGTTTGGAAATTTCTGGTGTTGCTAGTGGGAAGTAAAAAACCCCCAGCTTATGCAAATACATAATTGATTACCAGTGGGAAAAATTACATCAGAAAAAGGTTGCTGAATTAAGGCTTGAGTCAACTCACTATCTGGATATATACTGATTTTTGTCCTCCAAATCAGAATAGCCATGACATTCCAGCATTATCACACTGTTCATTAAATAGCTTCCTTAAAAGACTAATAATAATCTTCTCTGCTAAAGATGTCTTGCCTGCTTTAGCTTGCTTACTCATGTTCTACTTTGCTGAATTCATGAACACATACTTCCTGGAACAGCTGCCACCCTTCCTAAAACTCTTGGTTTCCAGGCACTGCCCTAATGACTGTCTGTATATTTTTATCTGGAGTAGGAATTAGGGCAGGAACTAGAATTCACCTTTTTCCCCTCTTCTTGAGTGAGGGCTCTTCCCCTTAAATTACACAGTCATGCTGTTGCTGGCTTCTTCCCTGCAGACCAAAGAAACTTCATTATTTCAAGTGATTTGGAATTACACTGAGGTTCTGGGGATGGTATATCTCTGTAGTCTCAGCCAAGATAGAGTGGGATCTGCAATCCTTCCAATAACTCAAAGAGTTGATACTGTACCTCACATAGCTTTAAGGAGTGTTCGGAGCTCTTGGAAAAAGAATTTGGGCATCATGACTGCACCTATGTAGTATTAGATTTACATGTTAGGTGTGACTAAAAGATACTTAACACAGACAAGGCAGAGGATTTTCGTGTGTACAGATCCCAGAAGGATTTAGGAGTGACCTAAGTAGGGAGACTCTTGATGTTACTGACTCAGACTTTAACATCAAAAGTGCAGAAAAAGGTTACAAACTCTAGACAGTCACCTTCTGGGGTGAGGAGGTGAGAAGTGAGAGACCAGGCTGAGAAACATACCCCTGGAGTCAGGCCATAGAAGTAAAAGGGAGACAGGATCTGGGCTCTTAATCCTTTAGGATCTAGTTCTCAGCTCATATTGCAGAACTAAAATAAGAGACATGGTTTTCAGATTAACATATCTTAAGTTTGCTTCATGTCTGTGTTTCAAAACCATTTCCTTTTTGAATATTTGAACTGATTTAATGACATTGAATTAGAAATTGGTGTAAAATTTGACTTGAGCATGGTTACCTGGTATGCTAGTGCTTATAGAAATACAGTTTGCTCCTGCAAGTAAGCTTGAAAAGGACTGAGCTGTTTTGAGAACCTGACTGCAACAGCAGCCAGTCTTTCAATGGTAAATATTGGGGGAAGAAAAACAAGTCCCTGAGCCTCTAAATCAGCTTTTAAATCAAGATCTTCCCAACCCCTTCACCCTTTAATTTCTTCCCCTTACTTGACCACATTTTCCACTTGATATTGGCTTTACATNATTTTTTTTTTTTTTTAGAATTATTGGAGTTTACCAGATTGGTAAGGAAATTCTGATAAGGTCCTTAAATTTTATAATTATATGCTAAGGAGTAAAAAGTTATGGGTGTCCTCTATAAATTCAAAACAAACAGGTTTGGATTAATTCAATAAGAGTCTTTCAAGTTGCTTGGGATGGCCTGAACTGGCCACGCAAAGTTGTTATACTACCAATTAACTGGCAGGGTTTTATCTTCCACACCAGAAGTGTACTGGGTGCAGTATGTGATTCTCAGCTGTCACAGCTACAGCAACTGCTCTTGTTGCTCTTCAAATAATGGTGAATCTTTAGCATACATGAGCTTTAAAGAATTACAGTGTTGTATCTTAAGACATGAGCTTTGCAAACTTAACCAACGGGTTTTGATAAGGTTTGTTTTTCTGGAATCCTATGGTAGTAGTGTGTTCTGTGACTGTGGAAGTGGGATATTTGTGTAGCTGCAATCCTCGTTAGATATTCTTTCATGTAATAAATATATAACTCCCAAAATAATATTAGCAAAATAAGTATCAAAGTTGCTTGTTTGAAGTATTACTTATTAAAGCAGGAACTTTAAGACACTTTTCCTCTTTTTTCTTTGAGATTTTGTTTTTACACTGCTCCTTCCCCTTTTTGAAGTTGTCTTGCTGTTCTGTATATTTTTACATACAGCACGTTCTTACATTACTCTCTTTTTAAAGAAGGCATTTAACTTGTTGGCTGCAAGCTGCCTTATTGTTAGGAAGTTACGTGGTTATCAATAAAACTCACTCTGGTCCAAGAGGTTGGATATAAGAATATAGGAACTGCGGTGACACTGTTCTCATATACTGTACTCTGTAGACTTCTTGTGTCATAAACAGTTTTCTGCTGTTTCTTCATGTTTGTACTAACCAGTGCATATTTCTTAGCAGATTGCTTTGTGAGGGAACAAAGTTCAGTCAGCTCACTGATGGTTGCTTTGTTACCTCTGAAAAGAGTTCAAGATCTAGTCAGATGCACTGAAACCAGCTAATAGTCTCTTTGCTGCTCTCGTCTGTTGGAGGCTTAGTATTTAGAAGAACTCTGAACTGGCCCAAGAAGCACTGTATGCCTATGTTTAAAATGCTCTTTGCATCATTAAGATATCTGAAGCTGCCATTTTTCCACCCATCTTCCCAAGGAAAACTTAGAAATAATAACTAGAGGTGAGAAACTGCTTAAGTATTTTGATGTCCAGCATCTGCTGACAGAATTAAAAAAAAAAAAAAATTCTGGATGTCTCCTGACTCCTGGCTGTTTTTACTCTCCCAGCTTCCTGCAGGCCTGCTCGCCTGCGCTTCGTGAGGCGCTGGTGCCTTGTGCAGGCTCAGCCCCACAGCCCCACCCGCGGCAGGCATCCCTGCTTCGTGCCGTGCAGGAGGCTGCAGTTTGCAGGAGCTCCGAGGGTCACACAGCAGGTCTGCCTGTGCCATGCGTGCCTGTCACTGCTGCCCAAAGTGCCCTTTTAATTTGCATTCTCTGCCCAAAGGCTCTCAAGTGAATGGCAGCTGCCACCAGGGGCTGAGGAGGCCTGCTGGCCATCGGCACCTGGTGCAGGCACGCTCCTGGTGTGGGACTATTAACAGGTCTGTGGGGAAATAGCAGCTACATGTGAACCATTTTCTACGTTCATCAAAGGGCAAACAAAGCATTATCTGATTACAAATGCGCTGTAGCAGCCAAATGAGTGAAAGCAGCCAAAGCTCTGTCCTATCCCCTGTCCTTTTAACTCTGTCTTGCTCCATCTCAGACATCGAGTTTCCCATTACTTAAGTCTCTGAAAGCCTCTTCCTGCCTTTATTGTTTTGCCAGTTGCTGCCTTCAATTTACTGCACTGATAAGGAGTTCCCAGGCTGTAAATATGTGGTCGAGACATGTCTTAAGCCAATCCAGGTTTTGATTGTAGTCACAGGAGGAAAGGTCAGCAGCAAAGCTGCTCTCATTGCACAGGGAGGCCACTCCTCACACTAGGGTAGAGATGTGAGGGAATGTAGGGTTAACAGGACTGAAGAAGAAAAAATGAACATGCACTTAGTCTCCCCTTTTCACAAGGTGAGACCCTTGCTTTTAGTAGATGTACAGTAACTGCAGTTGTTCTTCCGTTTGAGAAAGGCCAGAAACGAGGAAAACTGAGAAATCAAATATGATCATCATTGCTGAAAATGGCAGCAGGTAAGTAGAAGGTGTTGAATTCTCCTTAGTGGTATCTGTGGCTGCAGATAATGATTTTGTCTTACCTTGATACAACATAGCTGCAGAGATGGCCGGTGGAAGAGGGGGAATGTTTAAAAATTTTACTTTTTGGGACCATTAGCTATAATCTCTACTGTTTGGGTGACCAGCACAAGCCTGTAGAGCTTGGTGGGCTTGAGGAGCTCCATATGTGTCTGTAATTCCTGTGGCATCATTCCAAAGGGGGGCACAGAGGTTTGCAGTGTGGGCCCAGAAAGTACTGCTCCATGACTAGTTAGTCTGCAGTGGGAAACAACTGGAAATTACAGAATGATATGGAGTAAAAAAGCTTTTTAGACAAGAACTTGATACCCAGCTTACTGAATTTTAATACAAGTTACATGCTCTTATAACTCTCTTTGCCTTAAAATTGATGGCAAACTTGTGTGAAACTAAAAGCAGTGCTGACTTCTAAAACTGTCATAACCCTTGGAATATTTCACAGCTTGAAAGAAGTCACTACCCAGGGACTACGCTACCACTGAAATTTTTTGACTTAGTTAAAATAAGACATAACAAGTGTTGTGGTAGATTTTCAAGCTGAACATACGAGAAAGTCTAGGCAGACAGGGCCTAGGATTTCTTAGTAATCTAATTAATAAATAAGTGTAATTTTTCTGGCTTGTTTTGAAGAGAACATAGCTGGTTAAGGTAAACAATAATAAAATATTAAAATATTTTGGAACAGATATATGGTAATAAATATTCTGGGGGTTTGTCTTTCAGAGCTGAAGGGTTTATTACTTCCCCAGATGTTTTTTTAAAATAACTAAAAGAATTGTTTTTTACTTGGGCTGGACCAGCGTCATTATAGGCACGTAACAGTGTAACCAGTTGTGAATATATGCTGATAAGAGGTATTTAAGCCCTGACTTGGCTAGGCTAACAAAGCAGATTTAGTCTTGAAAGATGCTCTATGCAAGTCTGTGAATAGCAAAGGTTATTGCCAAGAGTTTCTCAGAAGGTTACAGGCAGTAGTATAATTTGCAGGAGGTATTGATGGTATCTTGCTTGGCTTCTGAAAAAAGATCAAGTTAGAGTGTGTGAAACTCTTACTGCTGTTGCTATCCTCTCCCTCAGTGCTGGAAATCTCTAATGGGTCTGAAGCACAAAGATTCTCAGAAGAGCTGCATCCCCTGGTGTCACACATGTCAATCTAATGTCTGATATTGATAATTTAACTTTACTGGGAATAGCAAAATCACTTTTGTGACAAATCTACTGAGAAACATGGCTGGGAGTTTTCCTTCTTTTGAAAACAAACTAAAGTCTTCCTTAGGCCTACCTTTTAACCTGATGCATTCTGGGCAACTCTGCCACCTTGACCCACAGAAAGTGGAAGATGTCATCAGCATAGTATATGGAATAAACCAAGGATGTCTGCTCAGATTTTACTGCTGTTTATTAGCTGGAGTTAAAATTACAGAGGCAAATACCAACAAAGTAAATACAGGAAACAAATACAGAAGTGGATGGGACAAACCTGAAGTTGGTAGATAACCAACTCCATAAAATGCTAGTATTGCAATTGGGAATGTAACCTTTGTTGCTTTTACAAATCCAGTTATTAAGCTGTCCCTTATTTTAGGTGTATTATAGGGTAGAAAACCTGGGAGTAGTGGTGGTAGAGGTGTTATGTTGTCTCTGAAATCATCTTGGTTATGTTTCACAGAAAGAATGCTAAACAAAATGTTATCTAAGCAGCTCAAGCCTGAATCAAGTGACTTTCTGATTACTGAAAGTTTTTGGTCGTGTGACTGTCCATTGGCATTTCTCATGATTTCTGTAAGCTTCTCTTTTATCTTAGGTCAGCATGTATTGTACTCCATATGCTAGTTTATGAACTTGTACAAGACACCATGGTCTTTTTTGTGTGAGTCTGAACTAACACCTGAGTAGTCTGTGTGAGTGGATCCATACATCCACTTGGTCTTTTACCTGTGGCCCTATTAATTTAATCTCTGTTTCCACAGAAGACTAGATGTCTAGGGCTTGAAATGGCTTATAATAACCTTCTGTGTTGATTGGGTGATATGTGAAAGTAAATATTAAGCTTAGTGGAGCCTTCTCTCAAAATTAAGTATAATCAAATATATTTTGAGTATTTGTAACTTGAATACTTTTGTGCTAAGGCAGTAGTGTTCATCCCTTAGAGGCTATACTGGATGCAGAGAGCAAGGGTTTGGCAGCAGAGAGCCTGCAGGAATGGCCTGTGTGGGAGAACGCCAGGGGCTGCCCTGTGTCAGACACAGCCACTTCCAGCTGTCTTTGCAAGGGATCCCATGCAGCTGAGCCCATCAGCCAAGTTCGTGGCACCTCTGGAAAAACACATTTAAGAAAAGGCAGAAAATTCTGAGGAGAGGGTAGCGTGGAGGCAACAAGGGAATGAATAGGAGGAGGGAAGAAGAGAGGGAATAATAAGGTCAGAGGACAAGGAGGTGCTCTGTGGGAGAGCAGGTACTCCCCTGAAGAGCCTGTGGCCCATTGATAAGTTCATGGAAGAGCAAGTGCACCTCTGAAGGGACTGTGGCCCACAGAGAACCCATGCTGGAGCATAGAACCAGAGTGAGAAGGGAGCAGCAGTGGGAAGAATCTGCTGAGTACAGACCCTGACCTCGTGCACTGCTGGCTGTCTCACCGAAGGATTGACTTTAGCTAGCCACCCAGCAGAGTACTTGTCCTACCCTCTTTTCAAACACAGACATCCCACTCTGTTGTCTAGTGTCTTTTGAAGTTCCCTTTTGATCCAAACAACAAAAAAAAAAGTGAATCAAAGCAGTAGGCTGCAGACAGTTGCTGTGGTTTATTGTGTAACTCTGATTTGAATGTGTGCAAAGGTGAATGAGTACTGGCAAGCCAGATGAGCCGAAGACTCCCATATTCCATTTTTATTCCTCTCCTGCCCACAGAGAGCCTTGTATCTTGCACTCATGGAGCAGTGCCACAATGTCTCCCTTGTTCTGTGTCCCTGCTCCCTATAACAAACACCACTGGAAAGCCAGATGTGCCATCCTGCAGCCAGCTGCATGTGACAGCTGAGGTCATGGGCTGGGCAGAAGCAGTGGCATTAGCCTGCCTGACAGCCCAGCATCTCTGCCCTGTCCTGCCTGTCTCAGACCCTGGAGAAACCTGACCCCCTGTGTCACTTGTGTGGGGTTTTCTAGAAATAGAGCTGTGTGTAGTGTAATAAATAAACTGGTACTGACCAGCTACAAGAAAAATACGTAGCTGCTGGGAGAGAGTGAACTCCGAAAACCACACAGCAGGCAACCTGAGATCTGTGCTGATTTGAGCCCAAACAGATGTCTTGCTTGTATCTGTGTAGGCAAAGGTGCAGTCCCAGCTGGGATTCTTATTATGGTAATTACACTAATATTTGTGGAGACTAATAACAGGAAAAGGTCTTACTGTGAGAGCCTCCATTACATCTACAGGGTAGCAGATGACCTCTGTCCTGAAGAGCTTGCCCTGGATATGATTAAGACACAATAATGGAAAAAGGTGTAGCAAGGGAAGGTACCCTTAAACTTTCTCATGAGACTCGTGATTTCTTCTCAACTTCTTTTTTCTGCATATTTCTACTGATTGCATTTCCCTGTTGAGCTGCTCCCACTTAGCACTCTTCCAGCTGCCAGGTGGAAGCTGTTTAATGCAAGAATTCATTGATGTGCTGTGTAGGCTTGAAGGAGGAGAGGTCTCGCTTATTTAAAGCCCCAAGAATGTCCTAATCTTGTAAAGAATACCAGTCTTATGTTTTCAGGTGTCTGGAAAGTTTATGGATAAACTGAGATCCATAGAGGTGCCTCTGTATCAAGGTGGGACTCTTTGCATATGCCTCTATTTATTATCTTTAAGTAGAAGGAAAATAGCCCACTTTTAATAAATGGGGAAAATACTATATGTACATTTAATTTGGACTGGTTAAAAAGCTGCTTGAATTTAATTTAGCTGAATAAATATTACCCTGTGTGTCGAATTTAAGCCTATTTAAAACTGATTTACTGATTTAGCTTGCAACTGTAACCAATACAATTTGCCTGAAATCCACCTGAGAGTGCCCACACATGGATTTGTGCTTGACATTTTAATATTATTTAAACTGCTGTAGGTTGTGGGTGTGAACCACCCCTTAGTAGCCTCCAGCAGTAGAAGTGAAGTCTTTTGGTTTTACTAATGACAGTAGCCAACATTTAAACCTTGGCTTCATGCTGCCCTCCCTGTTTACATGACTTGGTGCTTTTGCATGAGATCACAGGTTTGCTCAGAGGGTATCCTGTTTCTTCTAAAAACTAATATATTACACCTGACCACATCTGTCTCAAGAGTTCACAGCCTACATGCTTGTTTCAAGTAATCTGTCAGGACAGTCCACAATAGGACCATCTCAAGAGTTCCAAAATGTTGAACACAAAATGCAATTACACTGCACAAAAGTATTAAGGAAACCCATCTGCTCAAAGGAACTGTGTGCATGTGGCAGTCGGGGTGATGGCAGGACTTGGAAGGAGCTCCATGTTTTGTAGTTCAGTCCATGGCAAACTTCTAAACTCTGAGCACATCACTGCAGTTGTTTCTGCTTTCCCCCTAGGGAGGAAGTGCACATCCCATGATAGAAATATTTCATAAAATAAAGCATGATATGCCTGACACCATGACTTTGTTCGTAGGGATGGTATGGTTGTTTCCATTGCCTAAATGAAGGGGAAAAAGCTGTTGGCTTTGAGTGGGTGCTAAGGTCTGTGTTGATGGTGTTGCTGCTGTTGCAGTCTTCACCTATTCCTGATTATCCCCTGAAATCTCTTCCCAGCATGTGGCAGGGGAGACTGTAATTCCAAGTGGCCTGATAAAGAAATGAGAGTGGGTGGCTGTGGAGGACTGTGTCCCTCTTGTGTCCTTAGTAGTCCACTTTAATCACAGTAAACCCAATCAGATTTATAATTCCATTATAAGGCAAAAATTTATTGTTTCCCTGAAACAGCTGGATGGTGATAAGCTATTTCAGTGTTACACTGGAAAGCAGCTGGGGGCAGAGAATCTCAAAGTTATCTTTGTTTGGACGTCCAACTGCACTTTTGGCAATCAATTTTTTAATAATAGTCACATATTTCAAACGTTTTAAAATTTTTATATGTAGAAAAACTCTGCTATGGTTCTATTTTGTTTTTAATTTTATTTCTTTCTTTCACTGAACTGTTGACAGAATATAGTTTATTTAATCTATGTAGATAAAATTTAGAGTTGTATTTTACTCATCCATCTCTACAGGTGCTTGTGTGTGGTTGAATACCATTGTGGCATGGTTCTAGACAATTCCTTTATTGTTTTAGTAGAACAGCAGTGCTTAATCACACAAGTAATGATGTAATGGTTGTGGGTTTTGGAGTCTGCAGTCAAGAGACGTGATATCAGGTTTTGGCTTAGATGCAGTCAGCCAGTTCTTGATTTGGTGGAAATGTTTTATTCTTATTTAAGAAACATTATTATAATAATGCTCTGACCTTTAGAGGTCAGATAGGCTCTTTGGGAGGACAGGTCTGTAATGTCAGGATCTAGGTGTCTGCTACTTAAGTAGCTGTTGTAAAATTGAAAAAAAAACACCAAAGCTTCAATTTTACTCAGGGCATCATTTGTTATTTACCATATGGCTGCCTTTATATTGTTGTCAGTGGAAGACAGAGATGATACTCTCCAGTGCTGTATTTTACGGATGATGGGAATACCAATAAAACTTAAAAGCCAGATCAAATCTCTTCCACTCCTACGTTTCATGCTCAGCAATTTTCTAGGCTTAGACAGAAAATGTAATACCTTTTCCGCATTTAATTTTTTGAAGCACTGAAAAATATTTTTAAATAGCAAATTATTTTATTTTTCTCCTCTTGAAAGAAAACCTAAGTCAGATGAATCAGGAAGAGCTAGATAGCTGGATAGCTTTGTTAAAATAACACCAGTTATTTAAGCACTTAGAGAAGGTATGGTCAAAAAGGAAGACATGCCCAATTCTAGGGGGGATTCTAGCAGAAGTTAAGCATACAAAGTTGTGATCTTGAAAAACATTGCACAACTGCTGGTTAACTCTGAAAGCAAACCAAGCAAATGCTCTGCTTACTTTTTTATTTTTTCACTTTAAATACATAAAGAGTCTTGGGAAGAAAGACTAGGGTAACCATAGCTCTTGTGGCCTGACCAGCAGGTTAGAGAGCCACACACCTCTCTGCATTCTCGTTCACACAATGTTGGGTTTCGGTGTTACCCAGCTCTAGCAGGAAGGGTTGAGGCTGCCCAGTCCAGCCCCAGAACCAACCCTTTGGACACCACCTCCTACACAGGCTCAGAGCCAAGGACCACTGTGTACCCACCTCCTCCTTTTTCTTAAGTGCATTAAAAATAAAATAATGCTCTGTTCACTGTTGTGTGAAAGGACTGGTTTAGTTTCCCCTCAGTTCGTTGCAAGTAGCATTTCTGTGTGATCCCTAGAAAAACAGACGTGTTCCTTCAAGAGGGGTTTCTGCACCACCAAATTCAGAGGAGAGTACTTTGTTCCACCTAGGAGGAAGGGGCAGCATCTAATGTTTGCACCTCTCTGATCAAGTTTCTTGTTGGCTTTGTGTGTGCACTGACTGGTAGAAACTCCCTGTTCCATGAGCTGTGCTTACATCCTCCAGGATCCTCTCAGCTTCAGGGAAGAGTGTTGTGTCTAAATCCATTGCTGGATGGGACCAGAAAGAACCTGGCTGTAGGAACACATCTAAAAATAATACTACAGAATCATAGGATTGTTTAGGTTGGAAAAGATGACTTTAAGATGATCAAATCCAACCATTAGCAAAACACTACCAATCCCATCACCAAAGCATGTCCCTAAGTGCCACATCTACACATCTTTTACATGCCTCCAGGCATGGTGACTCAGCCACTTCCCTGGGCAGCCTGTGCTTGGCCACCCTTCCAGTGAAGAAGTTTTCCTTAATATCCAGTCTAAATTTCTCCCCTGGTGGAACTTGAGATCATTTCCTCTCATTTTGTTGCTTGTCCCCTGGGAAAAGTGGCCAACCCCCAACTACAGCCAGTTCCTTTCAGGCAGTTTAGAGAGTGGTAAGGTCTCCCCTCAGTCTACCTTTTTTCAGACTAAGCAATGCCAGCTCTCTCATCTGCTCCTCATAGGGCTTGCATCTTTGGCTGAATAGAATATTTTTAAGCTCTTCCAAGCAAAACATCGCTGCATGCTTCAGACAGGCTCAGTATTGCAGGACTCTGAGGCTGGGTCTACAGAGGAGTGCTCCATGCAGGACACTTCTCCAGGTGCTGGGATGCAGTGCACTGTGCTGCTGGAGCACCCCTGGCCAGTCAGTGGTGTCCTAGATGGATATGAGGTGCAGGTGAGAGCTAGCATAGGCCAGCAGTGAGCAGCTCACATATGCCAAGTCTGCTTGGGAGGTTGAGAGACTTCATGGTGGAGCTGGAGACCTGTCATGCATGATCAGCTCAGTAGGGCAGGGAAGAAAATGAGACGGGATGAATAAGAAGTGGTTTCTCCTCTTTCTGGGAGCTGGGTCAGGATGTGTTGGCCCTGCCTTTTGCTGAAGAAGGAGCACACCTGCTTGTGCTGTGGGGGTGAGCTGGCTGGCTGAAGCAGCACCAGCAGGGCCAGCAGAGCTGCCACTGCCGGGCATCCCTTGGGTGGCTGGACCACAGTGATATTTGCAGGGCTGCAAGCAGACAGAGACACAGCTCAGTGTCACTCTGTGTTCATTGTAACATTGGCCTGTGGCAAAGGGGTCAGGGTGGTTTTGTAAAAAGGGTGAAGAATGCCAGTCCTACCAGGACTGGGTTTGCAGTGTGAGGTCTGTGATGCGATGGGTTTGGAAAACTCAGTATTTGTGCGTGAATTAAAGCAGGTAAATAGTTCATCAGTGCTTTGCATGACCAGCTTTAAGAAGTTGATGTTATGGGCAATGACTTCTGAAAATGAATTTTCCAAATTCCTGTGTTGTTTCACTTCAAGGACTATTTTAGTTCTACTCTTAGCTTTTTTTTTCCTAGATAAGTTGTTGGATGTACTTGTTTGCCACATTTCAAACACTTGGTGTGATCAGGCAGTAGTGGGGCTTAGTCACAGATAGGTAATAAAATACTGATTTGTTCTTTAAATACAACCTGTAAAATTACTTCTGAAAACTTGTAACAGTATTCTTTGCATCTTCAGGTAAACGGATATTTGATATTTAAATGCGTAGTAGATGTATAATAAAATTTAGATGTTTCTGTATGTGTTCAGCTGTCTGTGACTGCCCAGCTGCTGTGGAAAGATTTATTTTATTTTAAAAAGCTGATATTAAGGTCCTTTGGAAAATTGCCTCCTAGTTTAATGTTTGCTATGAACTTCATTAAACACTTTATGTGGTCTGTGCCAATTAAGACCATTAGCATTATCATGAACCAGTAACCTCAGGGGGAAAAATGGTCATGCTTAAAAACATAAAAGCAGGGTTATTAACAAAAAGTGACTTATCAAATGTAAATAGAATGACTTGAACAAAATGTGCGTCATTGTACATGCAGGCCCTCATTTGCCATCTGGTTTCTGTTTTATGACCCTAGCTATAGATTTATTTTGTGCTAGTGGACAAACAATTGGACAATGCTTAGAAACACAGGCTGGAATGTAGGGAAAGCTTATGCCAATCTTTCACATGCTCTGTATCATATAGAAAAGATGAATTGACCTGTAAGCATTGCATCCTGAGAATTCTTCCATATAGTCATATAATTATGATTTCTTTTACTTTCTTCAGATTTTCATTGAAGTCCAGCTCAGCTAAGAATGCAACCAACAAAATAAAGTGAAAAAGCTGGGCATTTGAAGAAGCATCCTGCTACTTGGTGAAAATGTCTCTTATTTTTTGACAACGATTAAAGACAATGGGGTCAAACACTCTTGGAAAGGCTGCAACATTAGATGAGCTTTTGAACACTTGTATTGAAATGTTTGGTATGCTCTTTCAATATTTTATTTTGTTCTTATTGAAATTAATATTTTAATATAAATCCTGCTGTTCTCTGGTTTAGCCAGTCTTTCTCTTGGCTAAGAACATTTATGTTCTGTAAAATTTTCCATGTTTCAACTTGGCCCAGAATCATGCAAGCCAGAATTTTAATCACATGCATACTGTATTAAATTTTGTTAATACAGATAATGCACAATTGTGGGTATGGTGGTTTTTTTAATGCTGGCCTTTACCAAAAGAAATGTTTAGATGAATTATTCAAGGAGTTATTTCTGGCACTGATCTTTGTCTTGAGTAGTTACACAGCTGTGGTTTTGACCAGTCATTTTTTTAAAGGTTTTCCAAATCATCATGCAATAGTTGGTAAGAATATGACCTAAGGCTCATGTAATCTTTTTACTCATATTAAAATGTGATGTACCAGGTCTGGGGGAAAGAAGTGATGAAAAATACCTTGATCCACAACACCATTAATCATGACATATATCACATTGCAGTCAAATGAGTTCATGGATGGACTTAGTTGTTTTCAAATGGGGCTTTGATTCACAAAGCTACATTTAGATTCCCTGGAGATGCAGGACAGATTTTGATTGGAATGTAGTACTAATTTTTTTTGTCATGTGGAGAAAAAGAAGTATCTAAAGGCGAGAGGGATTGAACAATTCATGGATGGACAGAGCTTGCTACCAGCTGCAATGAATCCCATACATCCACTTCTGTAGGCCACCATCAAACTTGTTGCTCTAGAACTTCTTTTAAGTATTAGCAGAGCCCATGCACGTGTTTTCTGTTGGAAATATTGTCTCTTCTTGTACACACACTCTCTTGACATAGTCCATGTATGGCTCCTATTTCATACATCATATCATCTACTGTCTTCAAAAAAGGGACAAACATAGAATAATCTAATATTGCAGATGCTGGGGAAGACTGATGGTCAGCCAATCTGCCAGGGAATAACTCTGTGTAGTTTCAGCGGCTACACTGCGAAGACACAAGGCAAAGACATAAGGGTCTCTGTTGTGCAGCTGGAGATGTGACCTTGGGCACAGATGTGAGGGACTGCTTTAACATTGAATTCCTTGAAGCAGATCTATTTCTAAAAATAATTTAACTGCTAACTTATAGCTATAAAGCTGCAATAAAATATGTTGGAAGTAGTTGTACATAAATCATTTTCCCACCCTCTTGATGGACTAATTTTGGATTTGTCCTTTAGATTACTGGCACTGTCTTTATTATATAAAGTTTAGCACAGTGCTGCCCATGCCCTATTTTTTTATCTGTGGCCTATCTGCACTGATTTGGGTTTTTCCTCTGTTTAAATAACTGTCACTGCATTCTAGCAAGTTACAGTTCAAGGGGCATTTTTGTGCTCTGGTGCTCTTTCCTATCTTTTTGTTAGGTAACAACCCAACATTTCCATTTTTGATCCTTTCTGTCTGATTGTGCTTGAGGAATGAAAGCTCCCCTCTTTTATGATGGGGTTAACTCATTGTTTCTCTTTTGCAGATGACAAAGGAAACCCGTGCTCCAGCCATTTGCCAAGAACCTTTCTTTTAATGCATCGGTGGTATCTGCCTTCAACAGAGCTGGCTGGCAAGCTTCTGTCCACATATCCTTTCACAAAGTGCTGCAAATTGGCATTACAGTATCAAAAGCAGATTGTTTTCCTGACTGCTTGTAAAAATGTGCCAATTAATGAATGACAAACAAGGTTTAGAGGTGAATTTTTCTTCAACCTAAAAGGTGGAAGTGTGTGAGCTTTTTTGTGCTCACATAAAGACTTTGTGGGCTTTCTACATATGTACAAGAATACTGACTTTGCATCAACCTTGAATAACTGCAAATATGAGGCCAAGATAATTTTTCAAGCGTATCACAGCAGGTTGACCTTTGAGTACTATGAATTTTCAGCTATATCTAAGCACCTACATGTCATTTATACCTCTTAATTCAGTAATCATAACTATCATCATATTTGGTTAGCCAGAGCTGGCAAGAAGCCTTTCAGCAGAATATTCAGAATTGTAGAATAGAGGCATTTTTGATAGGAGGGGAAATAAAGGGGCAACCAGGAAATAGTCTCTGTCCCCTATGACATTGTGAAACTGAATGAAATATCAGAGTCATAATGTGGTTTTCTCTAGAATAATAGTTTGATACTTTTTTAAATTTAGCTGGTCTAGTATAAGCCTCCAGTGAATAAAAACAACACTGCTGAGTCAAGGCACACAAAGCTTTCTTTAGCTGACATACTTATAGAGATGCTGATGGGGAGAACTGCAATGAATTCAGACTGAAAATCTGCTACTTTATGAGGTAAATGCACTTCTGGTCCTCTAGAATTTTGGTTTTGTGTTTCTGTTAATGCTATCAATGTAATTTTGTTTGGTTGGTTTTCTTTACTTGGTCTCCATTCTACAGTGAAGAGTGAATTTCTGTGTGGTTAAAACAATTAAGTTGAGCCATCCAGCTTTTAAGACACTTAACTGCATTGAGCTAAAAAGTTGATGGAAAACTTGTGTTATGATTTATCTGGCCCATGAGTGTTACAATTTATCAGCCTCTCAGAGGGCGACAAGTTCAGTGCCACACAGAGGAGAGACACATTTTGCTGCCAGGTGTAACTTAGTGTGAGAGAAGAAATTTGTCTTTGGGCTGTAGACTTCAGTTCATGTAACCCCTTGCAATCCCTACATAATTTATGGTGACAGGAGGGTGTTAATGATGCCAAAGCTGTTACACATTGGGTATATTCCAAACCTTGCACCAGCTGCTCTGACCTTGTTTCCATGGGAAAGCTTTCATGTATTGGGCTGCTCTTATGAAGGAACATTTCCCTGTAAAAGAGAAGTATGAATTTTTAAGTAATCATGATATAACTTGCTTCACTCAAACAAATGTTTTTTCCTCCTTCCTCTGGATGAAATTACATCACTGAGAAGAAAGGTGAGGGGGTTACTGAAGTCAGGGCTGCTGGAGCCTTTTCCACTCCCCCTTACACAGAGGAGGGGTCTCACATGGTTTACATGTGAGCTTATGTGGCTTACATCTGCTTTACGTGGTTATCCTGGTGCAGCTGCCACTCAAATGCACATTTGCATTTTCATTGAAAAGTCTTTTCTGAGCAGACAAAGTTGTCTCTCTTGGACAGGGACTAAGTGCAAGTGTTATCTGGGTGTCCTGGCAGCCTGGGTCAGGACACTGTGTGTGCCTTCTATGGATGTCACCTGAGACATCATTTTAATTTTGCATTTCAATAGAATGCTGCTTTGTTGTGCTGTTTTGAGTTAAGCAATTAAAAAAAAAAAAAAGATAAAGTGGCTTTTGCCACTTCAGTGTCACAAATAATTACAGAAGAAACAGGCTGAGTTCACTCTCTCTGTCTAAAGATCAGTGGATCTGAAATAAGTCCTATTAAAAAAATGCATGTAAAATATATATACAGCCACTGAATATTATACCTGAGTCTCTGGGCATCTCTTAACTGCTGTCTATGGATTTCAGATACTGGATTTTGGAATTTCCTGCAGAGTTTAACTTGGATCTTGGGCTGATTCGTTTGACTGAAGAGTTTCAAGAAGTAGCCAGCCAGCTTGGATATGAGGATCACATCCATCTTATTGATATCTCCAGCATGTAAGAATGTCATGTAAAGGACATCTTTGTGTCTGGAACAGCAGAATTTTAGTTCTGTACAAAGTATAAAAATATTAGGGCCCATCTTGATCTTGAGAGAGCAAAAAAAGCACTTGCAAAATTGTCTTTAAATTTGAAGCTACTAAGAATTTGAAGTTATAGTTACACAGTAAAGAGAAGATTCCTATCTGTATGTAAATTTTTCAAATAAACAGGAAATAAATTATTTTTCTGACCAAGCAAGTGCCAATTAAGTGATCAGTATTACTTTTTTTCTACAAGTTTTCATACAAAATAACAAGCAATGTGGTGGTTGGCATGCTGTGTAAACCTTAGATCTTCTCAGGGAAGCTTTCTTGTCCTCTTATCAATCTGTTAGTTTTTTGCAATATTTTCTATTATTTAATTGGAGAATTTTTAGCATTCATATACATAGTTGCATTACATCAAAATTATTAAAACTACTATTTCCTTGACAAGCTGGAATGAAAGTTACCTTTTAAACATCACCAGACACACTTTTGCATCTCATCTGATACTGTAGATTTCCTTTTAAAATATGGCATATGAACAGTATTTGGCTGTCTCTGTTGTTCCATTAGTTCAGGGACCTGTGGACTTTCAGAGGGAAAATTAATCCTTGATGTTATTCAAGTATGTTTGTATTCTGTATCAGAATTTGTTGTGAACTGTTCTTTTATTTATAAAGCATCTTTAATTGTGGC
Organism: Dicaeum eximium; assembly: GCA_013396995.1. Taxonomy (NCBI): domain Eukaryota; kingdom Metazoa; phylum Chordata; class Aves; order Passeriformes; family Dicaeidae; genus Dicaeum; species Dicaeum eximium. The sequence goes on along the minus strand of VWZP01004822.1, from coordinate 945,287 downwards.
TTCCTGTATCATGGGGAAGGATATGTCATCCTTTTGTTGTGATAGAGTCCTGCTATTATTTAACCCTTGGAGCAGTGCATCCAAAACTCCTTCTTCTGTTACACTCTTGAAGAGGTCTCATTCGAAGTGTTTGTAATGTGCTGGATGTCACAGCCCAGAAGTCTCGGGGTCCCTCTGTGGTCACTTTTACATGAGACATTCCAGCTGTGGGCTACACTGACATGCACCCAATCACAGCTGAGACTTATTCCTGTTCTGTTGCAGTCCTTCCTATGACTGGATGAGAAGAGTTACACAGAGGAAGAAGATTTCCAAGAAAGGAAAAGCCTGCTTGCTCTTTGACCATCTGGAGCCCATTGAGCTAGCTGAACATCTCACTTTTCTGGAGCATAAATCTTTTAGGAGAATTTCTGTAAGAAGCCCACAACTTTGTTGCTTGTAGGAGCCTGTCTTTAAAGAGTGTTCACATGGTTTCACATTTATTACTTTTTTCTCAACATTTAAGTGTTGTGAATCTTTATACTCTCTCATATGATATACACAGCCATGCACTTCCTTGACCTTTTTATGACTGATGATTTTTGACACTGAGGGAAATGTAGGTACAGTTGCTTCTTTTCACAGAGGATTGTACAAGGGCAAGAGGCAAAAGTGGATGAAAACTAAAGTTGAAGTTAAAACAAAATGAGTAAGACAAATGCCAACAGAAATGCTGATTTCTGCTGGGAAATATCCATATGAAAGGGTCAAGTGATGTTACTGTATCAGGCAGCTAATGGAAGCAGTAAGTTCTCAAGATGACAAATGAGACTTTTTTAAGATGTTCAGAAGCATGAGAGTAATCCAACTCCCAAACTAAGAAAAATGTATGAGTTTTTTTGTTTGTTTCAAGGGAGGAAGGAAAAAGAGATCAATGAGGAGCTGAGACCAGCCTAAATAGAATCACTTTTGATGTCGCTTAATAATGTTCAAAGGTTAATTACTCTAGACTTCAAATTGTAGGAAAACACCCTACTGTGATCTGTGCAATGCTAACCTCAAAGAAGAAGGGAAGGACAAGAAAAAATGGCATGGATTTCTAATTAGATTTAAGATGCATTTGAATTCCTTTGGGGATTCCAGGAAGAAAACTCAAACCTGCAATTAATTTTCTTTTTTTTCCTTGCTGTTTCTAGCTTCTCTGCTAATTCTTCAGCTTGAATTTTGCTGTCACAGGTGATTCTCTGCAAGCAGTGAGAGTTAATTAATCTTGTACTACTTGTTCTCTCGAAGATATGTAATTGTAGAATATGATTAGTCTGAATTCTGTCTTTGGTTTTACCTGTTTAAAAAAAAAGCAATTAAGGAAGGGCAATGTATAATGGGCAATGTATAACAAAAAAAATTAAATTATCTGAATACTGAAATACTGTCTATCTGCAGCTAGAGGACAAACATCTGTTGTGTTAGAGTATATGACCTCATATGTTTTTCTAGCAGGCTGGTTTTGATCAGCTAAACCCATCTTGTCTGGCATCTCTAGCAACTCCCTGCACAAGCTAAAATGATGTCCTAAGTTACTGAAAACCTCCCTTTAAGGGGCAGCTGAAAATTGTTTCTCAAACATTTATGGAAATTTCATTTTTTGGATCCTATAGAGTACCATGGCTTGAAGGTGTCAAATATAACTGCACAGAATAAAATGTGTTGAGTGAATTATATGAAAGATGGAAGTAGCAATCACACTCATCGTGCAGGCTTCTGTATTTCCTGACACACAAACAGGTTGTAAGCTGGCATTTACAGAAAAGCCACACCAAAAAAAAGATTTTAAGGAAGAGCTTTTGTGCAGCAGGGTCTGCTGACCGAGTCATGGTCACTTTCTAAACAAGAGGAGCTTTAAAAAGAAAAGTATCAAAGTTTCAGTTTGATTCTCCAGTTTGTCCACTGTTTTACTGGAAGTGTATTTTCTCTGTTAGTTCACAGACTACCAAAGCTATGTGATCCATGGCTGCCTGGAGAACAATCCTACTTTGGAGAGATCTATTGCTTTATTTAATGGTATCTCGAAATGGGTCCAGCTCATGGTTCTCAGCAAACCAACGCCCCAGCAAAGAGCAGAAGTAATCACAAAGTTTATAAATGTTGCACAGGTAAGTCTTGCAGATGAGCCTTTTTCTTCCAGTACAGAGCAGGAATATAAATGGAAATTACAGTAAACAAATTAGCTGCTGCTTTTTGTCTTATTTCCTCAGTTAATAGCATGTTCAACCTCACTAGAGGTTATTTGTTCAGGTGTGGTGTGCCTGCATTTTTTAACTAGCAGACATAACTTTACAATAATTTTTCTTTGTTATATTCCAGTATTGTGTGTTTCTTCTGGATCTAATCTAATTAAAAAATGAAATGCTGAACCATTCTGTTACGTGCCCTGCTTTAGTGATTTGTGCTTTAGCCACGATGGATTGTGTCCTTTAACTTGTTTTGTGTGACACTGAATAGCTGCTATTATATTTCATTAATTTTTCATTATTCTTGATTAATCTCTCCTGCAGAAGCTCCTTCACCTGCAGAACTTCAACACACTGATGGCAGTTGTGGGAGGCCTAAGCCACAGCTCTATTTGTCGCCTGAAGGAGACTCATTCTCATCTGTCCTCGGAAGTCACAAAGGTACAATGGACTCCAGAATAGAGGCATATTGAGGTGAACATCACCTCTTTGAGGTCTGATGGGTTCTGCAGTGCAGGTGTCTCACCAGCACAGTGTTTGGATCATGGCAGAGCATCCTGAAAGGCACTTGGCTGCATTCCTCTCTCAATGGAGCAGGATAAGCTCGCAGAGATCCTCCGGCTGATTGCCTGTGCCAGGGAGGAAATTAACACTGTTACACCCTGACAAGAGTTGTGCTCATTTAAAACAGATTAAGGAAATGCAATGAATGCTTTCACAGGGACTTGCTTCTCTGGCTATTTGTAGGACTGGAACGAAATGACAGAGCTGGTCTCTTCCAATGGCAACTACTGCAACTACCGCAAGGCTTTTGCTGACTGCGTTGGCTTCAAAATTCCTATTTTAGGAGTCCATTTGAAAGACTTGATTGCTGTCCATGTCATTTTTCCTGATTGGATAGATGAGAACAAAGTTAACATAGTGAAAATGCAGCAGCTTTCCATCACCTTGAGTGAACTGGTTTCCCTGCAAACTGCTTCTCATCATTTAGAGCCTAATTTGGATTTAATTAACCTGCTAACTGTAAGTATTGAACGTGTTTCCATTCACTGCTGTGATTTGAATGTTGAGTGTCAGTAGGAATACTCATATCTATAAAGTTAAGTAAAGAAAATATTCTTATCTCACTTTTGAAAAAGAAAAGAAAAAAGTACAAAACAGAAACGAGTTCGAATGAGGTGTTAAGAAAGTCATAGAGTTTTAGTAGAGTCATATGTGATGGCTGGAAGCAGCAACAGGATTGTTATAAATCACCTCTTTTTTTGATGCTGGCATCAACACACAAGAGGAATTCCAGCTTGAGCATCATTCCATTTTTGCTCCCCTGTGCTTTCCATGTGACACAGTAACCTTCCTATCCAGTAAATAAAAATGTGATGGATTTATACTGGGATTGATCAGGTACAGAGCTTTACACTAAGGAAGTTGACAAATATGAGCCTGAGCTTGGAGAAACCAAGCTGGTGTGGATATATCTATGGCTTCACTGTAATGAGAACTGGGAAAGTTTGTGGAAATTGGAAAACCTTCAGTTGTACCCTGTGTGGAACAACCTGAGAACAAGTCTTAATCCTGATTAGTGGGACAGGAAAGAGCAGGCACCAGATGTTGAACCCTTCAACAATTGTTTAACTTAAATTTTGAACTATAAAGGTAGATATTTATTATCTTGTTTGGTTTTTGTAGTGACAGAGAACTGCTTTCTTGTGACACTCTTTCCCTTCCTGGTCATTTCTTACAAGCTTGGCTTTGAATAGGGGGAAGTGGAACCTCAGGCTTTAGGGAACTGAACAATAAAAAAGAGAGTCGAAAAGGATAGAAATTAGAAAATGTGAAGCGAGAGATGGAAGCTGAACTGCTGCTACCACTTTCATTAGCTGTTCTCCCTTCTTGGTGACAGCCTGTTTTCCAAAAGGAGCAGAAAGCTAAAGATTTTTTAAGACCTTGCAGGTCTTCATATATCATCATTGTATCAGCCTGAGCTCACATAGCGTATCTGTTTTTCAATTTTTAAAAGCTTTTCTGTGTTTTCTTTGTTTTTGGCAGAATGTTAGAGATTTTATTTGTATTTTTGTATTTCTTTCAGTGTACTCCATTTACTAGAAGTAATTGAGTACATGATGGGAACTTTCTCACTTATGATACTCTGATGCATTAATTCATAACATAACTAACTCTGCTGGCTTTGTTACAGTTGAGCCAATCTGATAGTAAAAAATGAAGTTGCATTCTGCAATGTTGATTCCAGATCTGATCAAGGGTTATAAATAAGGTAGACAGGTACAGGTAACCTAAAACCTTTCCAGGGTAATTCTATCTTCACATCAGTCACTAGAAGTGTAGTTGTGGATCAAGTATGTTTGTGTGGGAGTATTGATTTTAAATGGTGATAAAATTATGAAAAGGAAAAAAAGAACAATTTTTAATGAAAAGTTCCTGGACCAGAATTTTGATATATACCATAATATGAATAGTCTCATTTTTCTTCCTGTATGTAGATTTTGTCCTTTGTTTTAAATCATTGGCAGGGTACAGAGAAAGAGGACAAGAAAAGGGTTGCAACCCAAAGCTGACAAGAGCTGACAACTAAAACCAGTTGACCTTGCTATGTGCAAATGGTCTTTTACCAGATTTAGCCTCCCCTGCTGCCTATGTCATCTTCAGTTCTCAGAGCGTGAAGAATTAACAATTCCTTTTATTGCTAGGTCTTATCTCTCTAATGTCAACTGTAAAAAAATTTTCCATCTTTACCTTATTTAGAGAAACCCCCTTGCAAATCTAGCAAATTAACGTAAATGTGTAGAATGCTTTCCAGTTGTGTGTGAATTGGCTGACCCAACAGTTTCTACCCTTCTGCTGTTTTGCCATCGAGCAGCTTCTATCTGGGCAAGCTTTTAGTCAGTCTCTTGTCCTGATAAGCAACATGTAAATCTCTTGCCTGGCCTCCCTCCCTTGCCCTGTTGCCTTTTACACCACACTTAGCAAGTGTTTGGCCTGTGCTTGCTTGACAAGTAAACCACTGGGTACTGGTTTGCTAGTCCAACAGTTTGCAACAAAAAGATAAAATGGGCATTTCATGGGCATGTGGGAGTTTGGCCAGGTTTTTCTCTTCCTCAGTGGTAGAGCCCTATTTGCTCTAAGGGAGATGATACCTTTCAAGTGGCTTGGAAATGGTGATGTTTGGGGAGACTTTGATAAGAGCTATGAAGTGAGGACTTGGGTTAAATGCTTGGATGGGAGGTGGGTAGTAAGCTTCAGGCCAATTCCTCAAGGAGCTTACAGGCATTTTAAAGATGTTATTTTGAGTATAGACCCAAAGGGTTCATAGGGAAAAGAGGACTCTTGGTTTCAGTGGTAGCTGCTGAATTGTCAACAGTTTGGAAAGTTGGTCTTCTCATACCTTAAATGTCTGCACACAAACTTAGAAGTCTGCTTTTCCCCCATCCTCACACCTCTCCACCCCACTTCATCTTTTTGTAAGCATAAAGAATCAGCTTCTATCTCACAGAATTTTTGCTTTGAACAAGCAGCTCAAAGAAGCCAGCATTTTGCATGGAAATTAGAGTGCCACAGACAAAGGAAAGGGTTTGGTGTATGGACAGCAGGGACACATGCCAGACTTACTGGCACAGGAGACTGCAAAAGCTGAGGGGGATGCAAGTCCTGCCTTGGGTTGTGTAAATGAGTCTGAGCTGCATGGGCAAGCGAAGTAAATGTGCTACAATTCACCTACCAGTGAGCCAGAGTTACATGAAGATGGGCTCACTTCTTAATGCATGATTGCTCTTAGTCTGTGATTATTCCTCTTTTCCTGACTCACTGGCCACACTTGCTCCACCTTCACCAAACCTCGTACCTGGTTCTGTACCGCTCCCTGGAATCCAAAATGTGGGGCTAAGATGTAGTGAAAGAGGACCTAAACACAAGCTTGGCAGTGCAGCAGAGAGGAAAAACATCTTTAATGACAGTTTTGCCTTTAGAAAACTTATATTTGGTAAGGATGCTTAAGGGATGACCTTACCTGCTGTGCAGTGTTTCCATACTGGGGTTTTGTGGTTTTTTTTTTCACAGTGTGAATAAAAACCTGTGGGTACATATTTCATCACTTTCTGTGGATTGGAAGTGGATCTCAGTTTCCCAACTAGACCACAGTGTATTTATATGAACTGTGTTAAAGCTTATTTGGTGCCACCATTTTTCCCTTGCTATTTTTATGTCTCAGTATCTATTTATCTAACCTGTTCTGAGACTATATGCAAACAACTGGAAAGTCCCAGTCATTTGTACAATCTGGTGAAGAGAATGAGAACTACCTAAACAATCAAACTGAAAGTCACCCTCCCTAACTTGTGTTCAGTAAGTTCCACTTAGAAAAAAAAAAGTCATGCGTTTCTGATCACTCCCCTACCTTTCTCAATGCCCCTCCAAATTGCTCAGAAAAAAAATAGGACAACAATGATAGTCAAATTAGAATAGAAACTGCCACTCACTGTAAAGCTTATTCTAGGAAAATTCATATTATCCTTTATTTCTCAGAGCAAAACTGTAAATAAAATATAAAATGACTGCTTACATAACTGCATAGTCACCATGCTTGTAATTTTTGTGCTAACGTGTGAAACTTCTGAACTAGACAATACCATGTCCACTGCATGCTTACACATTGTGCCTAATGAAGTTTTTCCACTACTTATCATTCAGGGAGGGAGAGATACAAAATTGCTCAATTAATACTAATACATTTCCACTCCCAAATCCACACCTGGTTAATCTGGCCTGTTGAGAAAACTGTGCTCTTTCACAGGAACAGACAACACCTTGTGAACTAGCAATTCTGCTCTCACTCCCAGTCTGACCTCATAACATCATGTGCTCCAACTGAATGCTGCTTATTTTATGCCACCAAGGAACCTCAGAATGCAGTCACTGAACATCTCACCACATGAACAACATTTATTACAGCACTTACTTGTTCAATTTTGTCTTTAGGACAGGCCTTTACCTAACCCTGTGACAGCAGCATGCTGGCTGGGTAAAGGAACATACAGGATGCACAGCCTTTCACTGTGCCCTTAATTACAAAGTGCAAAAATCAGCATTGTTTCAGCTAGCCCAAATGAATAATGTGATCTCCAGACTTCTCTAAAGCCATGTGTTTGCTTTGGGAACCTATCTTGGGAAAGGGCATAGCTTGTGACTTACTCATGGCATAAAATTGTGCCTAAAAGAGGGTGGTTCCTAGAGGTGGTTCTGCAGTAGGTGTCACTGGTCCTGCTTGCTACTTACTTGGCACTTCAGATTCTCTAAAAATAATCTTCTGTCACAGTCATTTATTCAGTACTAATTCTATCTGTCTGCTGGGGAGCAGCAAAAAATCCTTTTAACTCAATCTTAGCTTACCTGGGGATTTGCAAAGTGAATGATAACTTCAAATTGTGTCAATTCTTCAAAGCCAGTTAATGCAGGAACATGATCACAGGAAACATGCAATGTTTGTTTCATCTCATTGTAAAATATTAGCTACAGTGTTGATTACCTTTCTCCTTCATCACCCCAAAAAACAAGGAGCTTATTGCAGACATTGATCAGTGCAAGACCCCAGCTGCCAAAGTAAAAACAGATTCATCCTACTTCAAGCATATTTATCTACCTTCTTTTTTTTTTCCTCAATAAATCTTCCAGGGAAAAGAATGAGAACATGACAGGAAAACCTTTCACTTATGTAGAAACAACTGGAAGACAATTTGCCTTACTTGCTGGGAGGCAACCAGGAGCAGGCCAAGCTGGGCTAAACTGGGACTGCTCTCAGTGGAGCTCTTTTCTGCATCACCAGCAGTGGCAAACCCAGCCTGCCTCTCCCAGGCCTCTGTCTGCCAAGGGCTTTCCAGAGAGGTGTTTGCTGCACGGGCTGATCTTGTAGGAGAGCTGCACTACTATGACCCTTCCCGAGGAACAGAATTTGACCAGAATAAAATCTGAAATCCTTCCAACCTAGCCCCTCTACGACTACTGCCCTGAAGTTTTTTGCATTCACCAGGTTGTTTCTCTGAGATTTCTCATGAGCACTGAGCTGCTAGAAGGAAGTGGTTTGTGCAGGGGTGGTCTTTGGAGCCCATGTCCCCCTTTGCATGGGGTCAGCATGGAGCCCCTCTCTCCCGTGGGTGAGGGCTGTGCCAGCCCTCAGGTGCAGTGCCTGACGTGAGCAGCAGCGTTCTTCACCAGCCTGGCTTGTGGTCACTCTGTGGAACTCTGCTTTCCCAGCAGCTGCACACAGCTTTGGCATGTCTCCTGAACTCAGAGTAGCAAAATGTTGTGTTTACCTTTGGTGGGAGGTGTATCTCTGCTTACAAGCCTGTCATATCCAACCCAGCCTAGTCAATATTACTGTTTTCCATTCTTTCTTACATATAGCTGTCCCTGGACCTCTACCACACTGAGGATGATATCTACAAGCTCTCGCTGGTGCTGGAGCCAAGGAACTCCAAATCTGTATGTCATCTTTTACTGCATTCTGGTATATTGCTTATTTTGTCTGCATGCAGTTGATTAAATTTTTAAATTACAATTAATGTGTTTCCTTATTCATATGTACATAAAGCTTTTTAGTGTTATACTTGTGTAGAAAACACAGGCACTATTTATAGGTTTTAGTGCATTTTGGGAGAAATAAATAGTGGAACATGCCAGACTTCACTGTTAATTATTTTTTAACAAAACCTCTGCAAGTCCTGGAAAACAAAGTTCTGCTTTAGAAATATATCTGTTATAAGTTTGTATCAATTATTTATTCCATGACCCTTTGCTGATTTTCTGGATGCTGCTGCAGTTACATAAAACAACACTGAGTTAAAAGATTTGTTTAAGGCAAGGTAAATAATTACTGTAGTATTTTAAAGCTGTTTGCTTAGGTATAATTGGCTGCATCTTGGGCTCTCAATCCATGTTTAAACAGATGAGAATAGGTATTAATCTTTATTTGGTCATGTGCAACTAAAGATAATGCTGCATTCATGCATTTTTCTTTATTTTTGAGTATCAAAGGATACAGATAAACCTCATAATTAATAGTTGAATTTCGCTTCAAGTATTAATTATTCACTTTCTTCTGCTGCCAAAGGTTGGGGACTCCACTTTCCTCTGAGCATTTCTTCGGTGTATTAACATTCTTACTACCTTTCATATCCAGCCTATGATGCTCTCAGGCTGAGCCCTTTCGAGTCTGACAGCAGCAGAAGCTGAGGGTGGCTGGAAATGCTTCACAGGGGGTGAGAGCAGGGTCCAGGAGTCTGACATGATGCATTCCAGTGCTTTTTAAGGTTTTGAAGCATTGTTAAAAACAAGCAGGGAAGCAGAACCCTTTAATTTCCAAGTATAAGGCTTCTCTGGGGTTTAAAATTGTTAATCACTCTTGGAGACCAGTTTGAGAACGATGTGTGTGTGCTCCCAATGATGTATTATGAGCAATGAAAAGGAAACTAATGAATATTTCCACAGTCAACACTAGCTCAGCTTGAACATTTGAAATTTCATTACTGAGTCTCCAGTCCTTATTGGATATGATTTGACCACAACAGTTGTTTATTTCAGTCATTCTGGGTCCCTCATGCTCTCACTGCCAGCAAAGTTGAAATGTTACAGCCCTATGCTATGGAAGGACTAATGAACCTCTACTGTAAATGAAGAAAATTATCACATTGCTGCTTTGATCTCCAGCCTGAGCTTTAGGCAGGACAAAAGCAATATAAACAATGCTGTGAACTTTAACAGTGCCCAGCAGTTGTGGGAGACTTCTGCATAATGATCAATGAATAGGCAGTGACATTGAGCTATTGCAGCACCCTGATGGGTAAAAAGCTGCAGCTGAATCGACAGAAGCCGGAGTATTTGAAGCTTTACTTCTCTTTGATAGAGTGCCAAAGCACACAGGCTCTATTACAGGGGAAAGAATCTGTAGGGCTTTTGTATGTGGAAAAATTTGTCAAAGGCAATGTGACAGCATAGTTATGTCATTCCAACTGCTCCTTGATTTATTGTTATATGGGTACCACTCCCATGCAGGTGCACTGTGCAGGAAATGCCTCATGCTGCTGCGATCATTTTTGAGGCAAAAGTGGAGCTGATCTGTTAGCATAGGAGTCTGCTGTCAACAGTGATTTGAGCAAGACTTTCCTTCTGCTAAAACTGGGAGGAGACTCTTCAGTCAGTATAGCAGCCTAAAAAAGCACTGAGGGATGACCACCAGCTGTAGTATGGCACCTCCTTATCACAGTGTCCTGCTTTTCCACACCCATTAGTGCTCTTCTTGTTGGGAGTTTTTACAAATACAGCTATTATCTAGAGGACAACTCTGCCTGGTGCAGTTATGCCACTGATGATGCACTTAGGTAATTTTTTTTGTTTTCAGTAGAGTTCACTTCAATGCAAAATACACAGATGTTTGCAAACATCTGAAAATGCTTTCTCAGTCCACAATACCATGGTCCCTGTGCTGGTGAAATAAATGGGAGATACAGTCTGAATCACAAACTGCATGACCAGATACAGTGTTCTGGAATGTTTAATAAATTCAGCTTGGTAGTCTCTGGAAAACCAGTTAGCACCTTTCCTCACAGGATGCATTTCAAATACATAAATAAAATCACAGTTGTTCATTTGAGTCTATGACTGTAATAGAAGAACAAATATTTCCCTTTGGCTAGTGGTCAGTAACATGAGGATTTCATTGCAACTTGTCAAAAAAACCCATTAAAATTGAATGAGGCTTCAAATGAAATAGCCCAGAAGGAAGAGGAAGGCTCCAGTGGATTCAGCCTCTTTCTGCCACTGTGCACTCAGACCAGCAGATGTTAAAAGCTCCCTGTGAGGTCTTGGTAGTCTAGCACCACACTGACACTTTTAATATGGATACTTTGAGTCAGGGCTTTTGGCAGATAGAGCTGGACGTTCAGGTTCACTGTACTTCTTATGGAAATGGACTTTTGTTGATACAGAGGTGTTTTCCTTCCAAACTTACTTGTGCACATTTGTATGGGTCAAAATCTATCAAGGCATCGATAAAAGCTGTTCTAACACTTGAAAAAGGAAAAGCTCAAGTCTCATTGCTGTTGAACCCTGTGGAGATGTCTAGTGAGGAAAGACTGCTTGGGTTTGCTTCTGAGCTCCCTGGGTGGTGGCAGTGTAGATGCAAGGTGCCACAGAGAGCCTGACTGAAGCTGTTAGTGAAGACAAGCAGCCTGCTAAAACCTTGCCTGATGTTTCACTAAGCACATTTTTACAGCACGAGTACTCCAGGAGTTTGTCGTTGTAGCTCTGGCATTTTGAGCTGCTTTTAACAGGAAATCCAACTTCTTAATTCAGGTTTGAAAATCCTTGTGTTCTCATCCATCTCTCAGCAGCCTACCTCCCCAACCACCCCCAACAAGCCAGTAGTGCCACTGGAGTGGGCATCTGGAGTGGTACCTAAACCTGACCCTACAGTCATCAACAAGCACATACGGAAACTGGTGGATGTAAGTATTTGGAACATTAATGGACCATTAATTGGTATAAGAGAATGATAGATTTGATGTTTTCATCATTATAATTAATTTCAAGCTAATAATGAGACTTTTATGGGTGGGGTGAGTTTCAGACATACCATAAAAAATTTGGGCTGTTACTGATACATTCAGAAATCTTTATTTTATTCCTGCAATTAGCAATGGGATTAGTAAACAGGTTTATGGGTGCAAAGGAGCAGACTTTCAGAAGCATCCAAAACCTGGTGGCTGTTTAATCGGTTTGTCTAGCAAATATAAATTCAGAGGGCAAAGTTTTGTTTTTCCAACTCTAGCCACACAGTTCATGTCTGGTAACAGGCAGCTGAAAAGAAAGCAAGTCAGAAACAAGGTCTCATACATTAATAGTTCCAATGAACTTTTCTGGAAACTCTGTTTCTGGTTTTCAATTTACTGTTGTTTTAGTGTCCAGAGCATGTTATGCATGGTAAAGATAGCATTGTCTTGGTGTCACTTTAAAAATAAGGACACGAGGTCACAGAGGATTAGAGCTGGGATCTTCTAGCTCCAGCTTAGAAGGTGATGTGTTGTGCTAAGTAATGTAAACAAAGCTAAGCACCTCCAGATTCCTTTGGAGAGATTGAGACTTTCTTTCTGCTTTCTACAAATTAATAAGTAACTCTGGGAGGAGCTATTAAATTCTGACTTTGTGCTACAGATCACTAATTTGGGTTATGTTGTTAAAATAATCTAAACAAACTATTCAGTTCTCTCACCCAGACTTCAAATATATCTTGTAGTTTACTTTTTGTACGTGCCCTTTTTTTAAAAAAGTTTCATGTTTCTTCTAATGTGGGATGCCAGAAATGCACATGCTGTTCCTGAATTGCTTTTGTCAGTGCCATATGTGTTGATAAAAATGACTCCACATCCAAATCTCTGTTTGATAGCTTGTTAAATAGGAAGTCTGTCACAATTCCTTAATCTTTCCAGAATGTGCTGGGTGGGAGTCTATGTTTGTTCCTATAGTTGAGGGAGTCACAGTCCCCCATTCCACAATTTTGGCCTGGTTCAGGACATGTGAACTAGAGTTTGACAGGATTAAAACATGGCTTGGAGCTTTTATGGATATAGCTTAGTAAAAGGCTCACACCACTCTGTACAGCTGTTTTCACTTTGCCAATATTTGTTGTGTACTTGCTGCTTTGAGTTGTGCTTTTAGCCATTGTTTATATTACAAAAAGTGTTGAATACTGCTTGGGTTTGTGTTTTAGTTCCTTCTTTATGATGTTTTTTGAGGTCTGCCAGTCATCTGTTACAGCCATTTCATAGAAATGGGTTTAATCAGGTTCTTGTTAAAACAAGGACACTACAGATGCCTTTCAAGGGTCTCAGTATATTAATGTAATGTCTTTATCAACAAAATGTTAATCTCATGAAGGAGCCTGTACTTCACTGTGTGCCTCTCAGATAGCCACGTTGACTTTGACACTCACGTTTTCCCCATCAGCCTCGTACGTAGCTTTAACACCCCTTGCACATTTCTGCAGACAGGAAGTCCGAACACAGAAACTCCTTAGCAGCTAAGGAGGGCACCCATCACTGTGTGTGACCTTTAAATTTGACCCCATGTCTGTTTTTACTTAGTGGTGGATTGGGTGGGTTGATGGAAGAGAATGGTTGTTAGACACAAATTGCTCATGATCAGGGTGTCAAAATATTAGTAAACAAAATAGATTGAAACAGTACTGTGGCAGAGTAGAGGTGACCACCAAATAGAGAAATGAAGCCAAAACCATCTGAAATAGTCATGGGAAAGCTGCTGTTGTTTTTGTTTTATTTCTTCTTTTTTTTCATGATTAAAAAGTATACTCAATGAAGAAAAGGGAATATGTTATCATCTGGGGCAGAATTTTAGTGACATTTCAAACAAAGAAGAAAAGTAAAGCAAGAACAATTACATATGATGATGTGTGGAGGATCATCACTAGATAAATGCTGACATCAAGTTTTCTTTAAAAATTAGCCATTTTTCCCTTAAAGTCCAATAATATGCATATTGAAATACTAAGCAAAAATAAAAGGAATAAAATAGATGCAACAGAGAATCTGAATAGCTGAATAAAACATTAGGTTACATGTAATTATAATGTTGAAGAGGCTGGTATAGACTCAGGATAGGCTAGATAATAGTACAATAATATCTTTTTTTGCTCCCCAGTCTGTCTTTAGGAACTACGATCATGACCATGATGGTTATATATCTCAGGAAGACTTTGAAAGTATAGCTGCCAACTTCCCCTTCTTGGACTCTTTCTGTGTGCTGGACAAAGACCAGTAAGCTTGGAGATCTCTTGGTGGTGTTTTTTTCCCTTTTTCCTCAATTTAAAAATTTAGAAAATACAAGTATTGAAGAAACAGAGTCTAAAAAGTGTCTGACAAGATTACTGAAAGCCAGATTCTGTTATCATGTAAATTCTTATATTCTGGTCTGTTCTTTAAGTCCTAGGTTGGAGTCCTGCTTTACCTAGTAGTTTAAAAATCATTTATGTAATAGCTTAATGACAATTACTGCTGGGACTGAGTCAAAACCCTAGAGTACTGTGAAACTACAGTGGAGATACTCTATTCAGACCAGGCATCAGACTGATAAAACAAGTAACTTCTGTACAGCACAGGGGAAATGAGCGCATGTAGCAGAGAGGGGGTAGCAAATATTCTAGAGGGTATATATAACATTGATTTCCAAGCCAGTTGGGCTTGATAATTCTTGTTGTCCACAATTTCTTTGACTATGAAGGCTGGTGGCCAGCCAGAAGCATAACCACTTGTTCTGTGTGAGCAATAAGTCAAGTTCCTTCATTTAGTGGCCTGGTCTGTGCTCTCATACCACTAACAGGTGAGATAACCAAGTTTGTGCTGTAAGTTCAGTGTTACTTTTTAAAGAAAGTTTAGAACCACAAAGGCTGTAAGGATTTTTTCCTTCCAGGACTGTTGCAGCTCTTTCAAAGGATGTGCTTTGTGTGCTGCATGCTTTCTGCAATGAGAAAACCCCAAATTTTTCAGTGCCATGAGCAGTGACAGATTTACTCTACTTTTTATTTCCCTTACAGAGATGGTCTTATAAGCAAAGAAGAAATGATGGCTTACTTTCTGAGAGCTAAATCACAGTTTCAGTGTAAAATGGGACCAGGGTTTATTCATAACTTTCAGGAAATGACCTATCTTAAACCAACTTTCTGCGAGCATTGTGCAGGATTTGTAAGTATGATTTTAATAATAGCATATCTTAAAAACAACTTTTAGCCTTTAATGTATACGGGGTGGAACTGGCTCCATACATTGCTAAAGTCTCTTGGCCAAATAATATCTCATGGCATTCAGAAGCACAAAACATTTACTCATGTTGTAGCTGTGCTATCCAGTTCTGATTTAGTGGTTTCTGAAAACTGGCATTTGTAGGAATTTTTGTTAGGGAGGAAAAAATTACTTTAGCTAAAGGATGTTAGAGACTATACAAATGGTCTTACTTGGTTTATCTTAAGTTCTTTAATTTGGCTTGATTTCCCATGTAAACAAGCTCAAGGAAAAATAGATGTCTGGAGTAGAGGATGTAGATGAGGCGAAAGCTGTTCTTTCTCAGGAAATTGCACATGGCAACATGGATATGTTCATAATTCTCTGAATGGCTGTAACAGCCCTAATTTTCTCTCTATTGAATTAACAGATCTCCTAATTTGGTAAAGAAATCAAATGTGCTTCCAGCAGTTCTGTACGATAAGAATTTTTAGAGTTTATTAATCGGAGGTTTTTTTTAAATTTGCTTTTTCTCTCAGCCATAACTTACCAGATGTCATTTATTAGAGTGCTCCCTACATATCAGGGAAAGGATTGGTTTTAGGGACATTTGTGTTGCTTGTAAACCTCCTCTAAGCTTTCTACTTTCACCCAAATGGAGTGAAGAATAACGAATTACTATGATATAGAAGTTACTTTAATGGACATACTTGGCTGAAATCAAATGTCCACATTTAGGCAGCTGAAGCAGTGCAGAGGGCCATGTCCTCTGCTTGTGTGTGGCTCACATAAGAGGCTGTAAACTCAGACCCTGTCCCTGCTCTCCAGAACAGCTCTGTCTCTGCACTTGGCGGTAACTTTATTCCATCATCTTTTCCACTAAGCAGTATTTCTTCATGGTTGAAAGTAACAACAACAGCACTGCGAAGCACAAAAGTGTGCCTCCTCTCAGACTGCTCTGGTGTTCCTGCTCCCATTTTCCACTCACTTCTTTTTCCACGTGTCAGTTTTGTTCAGATGCTTGAAGCCCCTATCGCAACCGCTGCCGCTGATTAATGCCACGGGCAAGAAGGAATTCCGCCTATTTCCGCCGGAGCTGCAGAAGCTCTGGCGGTGACATGGTCAGTGCTGACGTAGGAGTGTGCTGGTGGGTCTCGAGCTGACAGCTCCAGCAGACCCATGGGGCAGGGACAGCCTGAGCCTATTGTTCCAGGCTGCCTTGGGAAGACGTCATTGCGTTCGTGACACTCAGCGCGTGTCTGGAAGGCTTCCACAGCAAGGCAAGGCCCAAGGACTGCCCTGACACGTCCTCTCCTGCAGATATTTTCCTCCTGCATCGATTTTCTAATTGGCCATTTTTAGATTTTTCATGTCTCCCTGATTACATCCAGTGCAGGAATACAAACGAGTAAGGGGTTGTACAGGAAATGGAAATAAGGTCATTTTTCCTGCCAGCTCACTGAAGTCATTGGCATTGTTCTGTGGATGAGTTGGACTGAGGACAGGAACCAACTACAGAATCTGCTGCATGTTTGGTCTACATTTCAGTGCTACTCATCCACGGGTGGAAACCTAATTTCAAACTGATGCACTGATTCACAGTCAAAATAATGTGCACTGACCATGCAGCAGGATGAATTGACATGACAGTGCCATGCACACAGTTATTAAAACAATACAAACTTTGAAGGTCAAGCCAAGACCTAATGTCATTAAGCAGCACAAAGTTGATATGCCCATGGCCAGTCACAGTTCCATCCCAAAGCTTGAGTTGCACCATGTGGCAGGGCAGATGACTGGCTGTCCTGCTAAACTTTATAATCTGAATTTGCACAGATCCTTTTACCCTGGAGCTGGCTCAAGCCAGCTTTGCAGCAAAGCTGTGTCAGACACATTCAAAGCTTTAGGTCAGAATTCATGACATGACACTTCAGCTAAGCTTTCACTGCACAATCACAACAGTGGTGCCAAATTTGAGAGGGAGGAAGGTAGAGAGATAAGAAGGTGAGGAGTGAGGAAACAGGTCTTCAGTGGAAACAGATTAGAGCTTAAATGAAATAAAGAACGATCCATGTCTCTTACAGTGATCCTGTAAAAGAGATCTGGGAAAATAGGTCATTCCTGCTCTTTCAAGAGGGACTGAGGTGCTCCCCTGTCACTGCCTGAGCATAGCAAGTGCATTCACTGTGCACATACATGGCATTAGCAAGGAAAGAATAAGCCACAGGCCCTCTATGGACCCAGATTCCACTGCTGTCCATTCTATTCTTTTGTTCACCATTCTTCTACCTTGTCTAATCTATTTTTGCTCTCTCCAGAGCCCCATTTTTGCTTGCTATTTCTTTTGTGCAGTGTGTGGGGTGGTTTTTTCACCCAGAATCTTTCCATTCTGTTTATTTTACTCTTTCCTTTGTAGTCTGAATAATGTTCATCCCTTCCGTTTGAACCTTTCTTTAATGACCATAGTCACCCCTGCTCTCTGTGCATGGATACTTATAAATCTGGTGAGGAGCCGCACACAGTTTCAGTTGCCTGGATGTGCTCACCCTCCCTGGTGAATGAGTCCAGGAAAAATAAACACCAAAGTCCCCAGTTTCTTTTCTTTTATGCCAGAGTTAGAAAAACTGCCCCTTCCTCTCACTGCCTCTCAAGAGTGGAAATGCTTGTTTTTATAATGCCATAGCTGTAGATATAGTGCTTCTGAGTACACAGAAAACAATTTGCCAGGGAGTTTCCCTGTTTCCAAGCAATCCTGCTCATGGGGCAGTGAAAGCTTCCCAAAGGTGGGACCACACACACTGTCCCTTGGATGTTTAGCATTTGGTAGTTGCAAGTGTACGTTGACAAGAATAGCTTGTGAGGGAAGGCAAAGATAGAATTCAGTGGCTTTTCTGCCTGTTCCATTCTTCATCTGTTTGGGGGTTTATTTTTAATTTGGAAGAGGCAGGTGCAAATCAGATTGCTATGGCTAGGTGTACTGGGAACCAGTATGGGAACCAAGAACCTGTTTTTTATCCCCAGTGGTGTTTTCTTCTGCTGTGTCTGGATGTTATGGGTCAGTGATGTGTCTGGAGAATGGATGTACACAGGAAATTCTCCTGCAGATAACATTAAGGGGGCCTAGAAGCACAATGTGCTCTGATGTTTTCACTAAGCTTGATGTGATAGTACATTTTAACCCATTCCTGGAAGCAAAAGTCATCTGTGTCTCTCCTTCTCTGGTAGTCCCATTACTACGAGTAAGTAGCAGAAGTAAGAGAGAAGCCACACAAGTCTTATCACAGCTAGAGGGGGAGGCCAGCCTGACAGGAAGGGTGTTAAGAGCAGTTGTATCCTGTTTGTGCTTTTGTAGCCATTGGTACTTCCTCATTGTGACCTTGTTTTCCTTCCAGCTTTCTTTTCTGATTCCTTGACGTTCTTTTGTCTTTCTTTGCAGCTCTGGGGCATAATCAAACAAGGCTACAAATGCAAAGGTAAATAAATATTACAAGGATTTTTTTCAAGCTATGGGTGGTGGGTTTTAGTACAAGTCAGTCAACCATACCTTTAACTAATTTGGCACGTGTTCAAGCACATCTTGCATCTACATTTGGTATTGTCCATGACCAGTGACTGCTGGTACACTATGAAGTTTTCACTGCATTAGAGAAAATACCCCCCAGTAGGAATGCACAGGTCTGTGAGATAAAGGTCCAAAGCAGCCCCTGACTTCATCAGCTGTCACTTTCTACCAGTAACGACCTTGTGAATTGGAAAACCAGGTGTTCTTATCCTAACACTGAGACATGCTGAAATATATCCCCTGAGACTCAGGTCAGGAAAAAGTCTGCTGGCACCAGTTTGTCATGTACATCCATGTGCCTGTAGTGAAGCCTACTTGCAATTTAATAGTGGCTGAGCTAGAAATAGGGAAATATTTAATTCCTAGATTCCCCAGCAGATCTCATTGCAAGATCTTCTTCAGACATTCAACTTATAAAAAATGCTAGAGCTCTCCTTTGCCTTCATAAAATACTTAATTTCTTATGCAGTACTTGTACCATATTAAGCAGGTCAGACCAAAAGGCATTTTAGTGGTCATCATTGGCTTTAAAATCCTGGACCTATTTATTTCTCAAGCAGCCCAACTCTGGCTGAAGGGCACTGTTGATTTTCATAGCTGTATCTGCATCTCAGTTATTCAAAGGGGAAGATTCACATTTGTACTCTTTTCACTTAGTCTTACACAGACTCCAAGGAGAAGGATAAAAAATTCATCTGAATTTATTACTGTCGTCTTAGAAGCTTTGAAAGGGCTGGTTGCAGTTTATGGTTTTACTGGTAGGATGAGGAGAGGGAGGTAAAGTTTTGTCACACCAGCCTGTAAACTCAGTCTGAGATCTGAAAGTTGAGCTGTCCTGCATCACTGCCTGTAGCAGTGGCCCGGTGGAGACTGAGGAAGAGTGGTTCTGTAAAGTCAGTTACAGGCAGTGAAGCATGACAGAGAGAGAGCAGGGCTGCTCCCTCAGAGCCTGCAGAGCTCAGCAAGTGTGAGGTGCCTGCCTTCTGCTGCAGCAGCTACCAGCTGCTCTGTGCTCCAGCATCACTGCAGTGTGACACCCATCAGGGATGAATTCTGCCTTTGAGCACAGAGTTGCCATCCTCTGAAGCTCTGACACAGCAGGGGGAGGGAGGGAGTTCCTCCTTTCAGGCCTGCTGCTTACCCCAGCACTGTGAGTAATGAGGTAAAAGCCAGACTGCATGGCCTGCAAGTGAGGAGTCCTGCACTTCAAGACAGATCTTTAGAGTATCTGAGGGGCTGTGTTACCTTTGAGGCAGACCAAGCCAGAGCTGGGCATGCACTGCTGCACTGGTCATGTGAACAAGGTGTTAGCAGAAACCAGACCTCTCACCCATCATGCCAGGGCTGCTGCCCTGAGCAGAGTGGTTCTTACAGCAGAGTCATAAATGCAGCACCATGACAATGCTCACCTAGAACAGAATGGAGGGCTATGGAGCAGCAATAGAGAAACAAGGGACATGGGAATTTTTAGACAATGGAAAAGGGTACAGAGGAGAGTGAGATTGTGTTTGGGGCACATCATCCACCCTTCAGCCCTTTCTTGCATATGAGATCCATACTCCAGCCACATTCAGATAAATGTACCTAGTGATGATGTGTCCACACTGATTTAAATCCCAGCAGAGTCTTGGAGTATTGCAGGTACTCAAAAAGTCTTTTCTGAGTGGATGATACACTTCCACAGAGCTCATTTATGTGCCAGTGTTGCTTACTGAACTACTTTGACTAGTTTTAACCTACAGTAGTCTATACTGACCTCCAGCAGTCCTTCCAGACACTCAGAGTATGGATGCTCTGGTGTCTTCTGACCAAACCTGTGTTTACCATAATGGGCCCTGCTGTGTCAAATAAAAGCCAGCCAAATAAATAACCCCCCCTCTTGGGGGGACTCATGCAGTAGAGCAGTTTTATGTAGGGCATACACAGGACCATATCATTCCATGTCTCTTCCTTGAGAATATCTTTTTATTAAAATATCATCTTCCCTCTTCTCTTCTGCTGCCATTTTTCGATTAATGGCTGTCATGGAAATTATCCATTTTTTTTAAAATGCCCTTCGCACCCAATGATCCATTTCTGTAACACCCATCACACCTTTTGTCAAACTTTTTGTTCCTTCAAAGTCCTTTCTTGGTATCTGCCTGCTAATAGCCCTGAGGGATTACCAGGTAGTTGTGGCTTTCCATTTGATAACTTGACAATTTCTTTTTTTACAGATTGCGGTGCCAACTGTCACAAGCAATGCAGAGACCTGCTTGTGCTGGCATGCAGGAAATTTTCCAGAGGAACTTCAGTAGGCAGCAACCATGGGTCTTTGCCTAGCAGTCCATCTCTGCCTCCAGGTGAGAACAGTTTTCCTCCTATTTTAACCCATTTCTGGAATCCTCCCTAATGACCAGTGTCCTTGCTGCCATTTTTAATTTTCCCTTTGTATCAACACACAAAGCAGCACCTGTCCTTTTCACTGCACTATGGCTTGTGTTCAGTCCTCAGATTACAACATCCTTTTCTCCAGTGATGGACTTACTGTCCTGTCTAAGGCTCACTATCCTCCTTACTGGCACCCCTATCCCAGCTGAAAAGAAATGAAATAATATTTCTCCTTTTTCATCACATAGGAGCAAGGAGACACAGGGCACAATTCTAGCACTGCCTTACCCCCTAAGCATACAGGTGGGGAGAAAATGAAATCTGTGCACACAGTGTCAGAAACAGTTTCCAAGCAGCATATGGATATTGATAATTATAGCACTGCTCCATATAAGGGGTTACCTCCTCACCCTCTCCCAGGCTTGTTACCTTTTTGTAAAGACCTTGAAGTAGAATACTTTAACAAAACAATTCCACCCTCTCTTTCAGTCCAAGATGAAGTATTTGAATTTCCCAGTGTTGCTGCAGAACACCAGGACCTTGATGGCAGAGCTATCACCCTTGTCACAGGCTCTTCACGGAAAATTTCCGTGCGGCTGCAGCGGGTGACCACCAGCCAAGCAACGCAGACAGAACCACTCTGGCATGAGCCAGGCTGGAATGATTCAGGTTCCCATACTTTCCCCAAAATGAAGTCCAAATTCCACGGAAAAGCTGGGAAGAACAAAGGCTTTGCAAAGTGGGAGAATGAAAAGCCCAGCCTGCAGGCTGACGTAGAGCTAGAAGCCGAGGCCTCACAAGATACACAGGATCACAATGGAATAGAAACCCTCCCAGAAAGACAAGAATCTGAGGTGAGTTCCAGAAGAAGCCAAGACAGTTTAAAATCTGCTACAGTCTGAAGCCTCAAAAGGTTATTTGATGGATTTCTGGATGCTTTTTTATTCAAATTTGTCATTGCTCCCTGCACAAGAGCTGCTTTCAGAAGAATGCTAAATCACCCATAGATCGCTGTTTTCCACACTGCAGTACACGTGTACTGTGACTCTGTAACTGGCAGTTTGGGTCCTGGTGTCAGTATGTGCTTTTTAGTAGCTGGGTACTTTTCATTTTGAAAGCCATTAAAATAGCCTGGTGGATATCTGGCCACCTTCTGTGCTGTTGTACTACTGCACTGCATGGTTCAGGGCTCCATGAGAGACCCACAAAAATTACCATTCTGACAAATACAGAAGTCCAGGCCAGGGCAGGGTATTGATCTGATGTCTGTTGCTGTCATCCATAAAGTTTATACTTCCAAAGCCTCATGTTTTATTGACCATCTCTGCCAGCATGTAAATGCTTCTTTTCTTCTGCTCACAGGATAGCTGATTGCTCACCCTGAAGCATAGAAAACTAAAGATGACAACTACAGCAAGCGTTGATGGACTGTCACAGACCACATTTGGCCATAAGGAGTGTTCCCATACCTCATCCTTTTAAACCCAACCACTGCCCTGTTTTCTTAGCTGAAAGGTGTTATAAGGCACTATTTATTTTCTCTCGAGTAAGCCATTTCAATGAACACTGCACAGCCACAGCAGGACGGATCTCTGTGCTCAGTGTTTTCTTTTGTATGACTTCTGTGGAAGCTCCCTCTACATGCCAGTGAGGATATATTCAGCCTTGTTTAAATGCACTGCATCATTTTGGTATGTCTGCCAGCAACAGCAATGGTGAGGACAGAAGCCAAGCATCCAAGTTTGTTCAATAACGCTCCTTTCCCGAGGCTTGTAATGATCATTTAAGGAAAGAAGTAGGTGTGCATGTTGATTAAATCTCAAACAAAAATCTCTCACAAAGTCCTCTACACGGAAATTCTTTGCGCACCTGGGGTTTTGAATTTTGGCCATGTTTACATTGCTACAGTGAACGTTCAGCACAGTGATACCAGTTCCCAGACTGGGGATCCTTCAAACAGGCAGCAGCTGGCTGAGACTGAAGGAATTCCAAGACACTATGTGTTTTTCTGGTCACACCACAATGGAGAAGGGTCATCTTTGCCAGCACTGATTATGGTAACATTAGCATGCAATAAACACTTTAGTTTTAAGTGTGTGTGCGTTTGTGTCTGTGTATATATGTGGATGTGGTACTTTTCTCTGGTTAGAAAGCTGCACATATTAATACTTAATGTTCTGAAAAGCAATCTCCAAATCAGCAAATTGCTAAGGTAGGATCTAGCACCTGAATTGTAAAGGTCTGGTTTGAAGTTGCATTTCCCAGAACCATTCAGTTGTTGAAAGAGGACAGTGCTCATCTGGAAAAAGAGAGAAAAACAAAACACCACAGAGCTCAGACCTGAAAGCCTGACACAGGTGTTAGTCTTCTTATCCCATCTCCCCACAACAACAGGGGTGTGTGTATGTAGCACACACTCTGACTTAACACCCAGTTACAAGATGCCCTACAAAATTCAAGTTATTGCACCCTTCAATATGTTATAAGCCTTCAAGATGAGAGTAATTTCATAGACTTAACACAAAACTGACAGCAGCACTCCTCTGTGGTCATTTGACTATAAACTGCACTGGGACTGCATGATGCCTGCCCAGGTTTGCATCTTGCATCCTGCAGGTTTGTTTTCCAACACAACCAGTAGCAATAGTAAATAGTAAATCTGTAGAAATAAAAAAAAATTAAAAACACATTCTCTTTACTGTTGTAAACTCAAGAGAAATAAGCACTGGTTTCCAAACGAGGATGAGGGCCAGAAGCACACTTCACTCTTACACTGCTGCAGGCAAAGAACAAGCACTAGCCAAAACATGGTCTTTATTTCCTGTGGTGGGGCAGCTGACAGGTCACAGCCAGCTGACCACACAGCCACCCTTACAGCACACAGCCTGCTCACAATGAAAATTATGTGGTGGAGAATTTGAATAGAGAAATTTGGTTATGATCCAGGCCGTTGATGGATCTGTTGAGATAAGCCTCTTAATGCTCTATAAATGAAACAGTCATGAGCAACTTCATTCTTAACATCACATAATTTTGACCAGCATTTAGTCTGTAGACCTCAGCTCATTTCTTGCAGGCTTTTAAAATTTATTTGTAGCTCTTGACTTACTCATCTCATCAATAAATCTCTTGCAAGAGCGTGGTAGCTTCAGTCAGTTATATGCTTACCTCAGCAGCAGTTGCAGATCAAGGAGTCTGCCAGCTCACAGAACTGATCCTGCCAAGCAAAATATTGCAGCTTCCAAGGAGAATCACAAAATCATTAAAGTTCAAAAAGACCTTTAAGATCAAGTCCAACCTTTGACCAATCCCCTTGTCAACTAAACCATGGCACTAAATGCCACATCCAATTGTTTCTTGAGCACGTCCAAGGATGGCGACTCCACCACCTCCCTGGGCAGTCCATTCCAATGCTTAACAACCCTGTCCATGAAGAAATTCATCCTGAAATTGAGAAGGAATAGCTGAAAATTGTAAGTACCTGCTACAGCTGGAAACTTTCCTTCAGGCATTTAAGGAAGGGGAACACACAGTGTGTTGTTGGCAGTAAGTGTTCATGGCCATTGAAAACAAGGAAGACACTGGGCAGAAATGCAGCCATTTTTCTCACACACACACCCCTCACTGCCCAAAAAGGAATAGATTTATTATAGACAACATAATAATTTATTTAAAAAGCATTCACAGGCTGTTTACAGAATGTAGATCTCCTAGTTCCACAACAAGAATGAGTAGGGAGAGGTAACAGGGCTTGAACAAACATTTTAAGAAGCTGATATGAGCTTTTTTTTTTTTTCCCCTTCGGGGAGGCCTGAATATACAAAATTTAGAAATGTTTCTTTCTCTTCTTATTTCAAGTGGACATCTTTTTCTGAACAGGGGAAAGACTTTTCTTCACAAAAAGAATTTTAGTTCCCCAATCTAGACAAAAGAAAAAAGAGTTTCTTGTTCGCTCTCTTTAACTTAACAAAATGCAGAAAGCATCAGCCATCAGAGTTCCTGCCTGATCTGTGTGTCTTTGCTGGCCTTGGTGAAAACCTGCCTGCTAGAAGTACAGCAATTCCAGGAGAGTGTCCAGGAGAAAGTGTGTCATCATGACAAAAATGCTGGATTAATGAAGTAGCTAAAGTCAGATACAATCCCAAAATGATGCTGGATACTTCCACCCCATCCATTCACTCCTGTCTCAGGATCCTTTAAAAATGGGGGGAGACTGAGAGATTGTTTCAAAAACAAATCCCCAAAACACCACACAGTGGAAAGAAGGAAGATTATGTCAAACCTTATTTACAGCTTGGTCTACAAACGCCAAAGAATACAAGCAATAGGAGTAGGTGAAAAATGCAAGTGCTTGGATAGACCCTGTAAAAGATTATTTGGCTGTTTGAGCCAAACCCAATAGGACTTTCTGTGCTTGTGTAAAACCTCTGCAAAGCCTCATGTTGCACATAAGGGAACTTCAGTTTTGCTTCCAACTTTACAGAGAAGTCCTGAGGGCTTCTCAAGGAGTCAGGGGGACATCTGGCACCCTCAGAGTGAAATGCAAAGTCAGGTTTGAACCCCAGCTCTCTCCTCTGCTCTAAACAGCCCCAGTCTTGCCCTCCTCTGCCCCCCCAGTCCTACTCAGCTTTTAGGCTTTAAAAACATAAACCCAGCTTTACAAAGAAACGTCTTCCTATACAGAAGACTGTTACAGTACAAAGAAAATCTAATCAAGGTTTGCTTTATTCAGCATCAGCCTGTCAATTGATTAACACCCATACAGCACAAAAAATAGTTTCAAGTACTTCTCAAGAAAGCCGTGACAAAAAAGCTGGCTCATCCAAGGTCATTGCAGAAATGGATGCAACTTTGGAAAAAGTTTTTGAGTTATCAGCACTGATCTGGATTTTCAAAATAATCATTGCAGCCAACAGGGTAAATTCATTGGAAAATCTGTGTGATGAACTTTTAAGTGCTGCTTACAGCTGTGGACAATCTGGTCCTAGGAAACAGAAAAGCCATCAGCAAAAGGCTACTGCTGGGGCAGTATGAAATTTAGCCAAAAAGTCTGCTTTTTCAATGAGTGGAGCTAATGCCGGAAAGTTTAAAGAGGCGTTATCACCTTCATCTCTGCTCCATGTGTGAAAACGAGTTATGACCTTCCACCTGCCCACAGCATAGGCAGACTCCCTCTTTCTTTGGTTTTACAATAGTGTTTTCCTACTTTTTGTACTTGTTTTTCTCTCCTCTGTTGTGGGAAAGGCCCACGTGGACAAGAAGGGAAATTACTGGACAATAAAGGGGAAACAATGACACTGACAGCAGTCAGAGCTATAAAAAGCACAAAGTAAACACAAAGGAAAAATATTTTTTCCCTTCTACCTTTGTTTGTCAAGCCATTAGAGGTGTGACTTATTTTCAGCCAAAGAGGGGAGAAGGCAATGTTTACAGCTGGTAACAGCACTTGCTTTTTCAGACTGTGTCCCCTTGAAAAGTCATAACCTGAAATAAGCAAGCACATGAGCATGCTGAGAGCCTACACAGGGGAAACACCTCGGTGTACTGCCCTCCAGTCATGACACTGCTGTGACTCTATAACCTAAGGGTTTGCTAGGAGGCTGAGAAAGAAAACTTGGAGTTCAGCATGAGTCAGCTTGTTTGGGACTGCTAAACTATGCTCAACACCCTAAAAATGCATTGATACGTCTGTACCATTCCTGTTGTCCAGGGAAATCAGAAGTTCAGAGAGAGCAGAATCACAAGCCTGACAGTCAACACCACCTGGACTCCATACTGCAGTCTAAATATGGCAGAACTAAGATTAAATTATGTGCAATAAAAAGGTATTTGAGGGCTTTGTTTGCAGGTCTTCATTAACCTAACAGTGAGCTGAATTAAATTCTAGTACCACAAGAGTTGACACAAGCCTTTTGGATACTCAAAAGTCATCAGATCCCAATGAGATCCCAATCAGATCCTTATTCCTCACTGCATTCCTTCCACTTCAGCAGTTTAATTTTCATTTCCTAGATGCATAACCTGTTACAGGGAGTGCTCCTACACCACATGACTTTTCAAGCTCCAACTATTCTTGTAACTATCTACTGCCATGAATCTTGCTTCCCTTCTCCCCAGTCCTACCTTAGGTACTTGACTGGTAAGCCTCTAGGTTCCAGTTGAGTCTGAGGTTGGTTGAGACACTTGCCACTCTGCTCAATTCAGATGCAAGTAACAGTTTAAAGGAGACACACAGCCAAAGGCAGGTTACCCAAATGCTCTGGCTGAGAAGCCTAATCCATAGCTTGAGGAGCCCCTCTGGAGCCATCAGTCATCATGGATCATCACCACAGAGCTGCACACTCCAGGATTTTGGTTGCTTAAGTACAGGAACCTCATCAAGCGAGAGATTACCAGTCAGCTAAAGAGAAAACTACTTGGGGAACAGCTACAAACCAAAAGGCTCTCTGAGGTGAGTTGTGTATGGTGCAAGCTCAGTTTGACCCACTTCCCCTTGTGGTACTCCCTTACACACAGTAAGAAATAAATTTTTATCTCTTCCTCAGACCTGCAAGGAAAACCCAACGATGACTACAGTGCATATGGATCATGGTATTCCAAGTCATATAGTAATGCACCTGATGTGGGAAGCAAGTGTGCCCCTCTCTCCCCATAGTTATGTTTCTGCACAGTGACAGTGCTTGAGAGACAGTGATCCTAACAAAGGAAATGGAAAGGCAATGCAAGGGAAACCTTTAGGAAACAAAAGCTGCTAGAGAAAAAAAGGCAGATGGAAAAAACAGAACAAGATGCCTACAGCTTGTGGGGCAAGAACAGGAAGGCCAAGAGGAAGAACACTGCTCCCCTTGCTTGCTTGCCTTTTTAATGTGCTGGAGTTCTGCTTTTGATCATGATGCACAATAAAATCAAGCATGTATATCCAATCCACCACAGTCCAATAACACCCACAACCCATCTCTCCTCTCCCAGCTTCTATTGAAGAGATTCCTCCCAGTCCAACAGTGCAGGAATCATGTTTGGAAAACAGTAAATACCAGAGCATCATACAGAGAATAACAAAGCAGTGGCTGTTTGCTTTCATTAATCAAAGCTGCTCTCTCCCCATACACAAAGCTTGTTTTCTCTGGGGAACAAAGAAGTCACAGCACACTAGGAGGAAACAACAGGGTAAGGAAAACAACAACAGCTGGCAGAAGCAAAGTGTTTTCTTTCCTGTTGAAAGAGTAAAGCCTCTTGGTTTTGCCTTCTAATTTTTTTTTTTAACTTTCCACCTCAAACAGCAATAAATTGGGACTTGGCTTACCCTAAATCCTGGAAGAGGAAGAAGGAGAAACAAAATATTTTGATGAGAAAAGGCTAGTTGAGAGGAGGAAGGAGAAGCTTCTACCCCACCCCACCTCAGCCTCAATTCACCATGTCACAGTGTGCAAAGGTGAAACTCTCTACTGCAGCAACAGCTTGCAGAGGAAGTGGCAGCTCTGGCACAGAAAGCAATCTCTGAGGGTGCTGATGTAACTCCAGCAGGGGCTCTCTGAAGAGCCTCCTGAGCTCCCTCTTGCTAGGAACAAGTTTACAGCACTCTTAATGCACTGACAGAAAACACCATCCACCTAGCAGTGAGGAATGTGAAGAAAAGCAGAAGCTGTCAGCTTGAAGAAATTACATTCCCAGCAAAAGGCTCTTTTAATTTGTCAATCTCTTTACATTTGCTAGTCCAGGACTGACCCCACTGTAGAAACCCTAGTTCTTAAAAAAACCCCACTAACTATTTTTGCATGAATGCAGCTAGTCACCAGCTAATGCTCATGACAAGGTATTACCCTCCCACAGGGGAGACCCCATCTCTGGAGAATGCTGCTGTAAGAAACCATCAATAAACCTTTGTGAAGCAGCAACATCCAGTTTTAGATGCCAATAATTTGAACAGTGTTAGGCACGGATGGATCTTTATCAGTGATCCTCAAAGACCTGGATTCAATACAGAAAGCTTTTTCCTCATCAGGCTCGTTATATTTGTTTGAAATACTATAGGAGAAAAGCCATTAGGTCAGATTCCCAAGTGCCTTTCTCAGGGACCTTTCCTTCCAAATCCGTGAATCACTAGCAGCATCTAGTGGCCGCAATAAATCAAACAGATTTTCAGGTTGACTGTGGCATGAAATACTGGCAAATCAGTTCTAAATGATGGTTTTTAGCTTATTTACATGATTACCTTGGATTACAGCAACACCAGCATTACAGAGATTCTCTCAGATACTCATGCCATTACTGTAAGCCAAGAAACTCCTCCTGCCTGCATCATTCCGGATTCATCCCCAAGGACAAAACAGGTAGACTCTGCACCATCACAGCCTCTGCTACAGTGATCTGAGCATAGGAGCGAGAACCTACATTTCCACAAGGCTGCAGAGCATCAGGAAGTTCCCAGAAGCAGCATACCAAGTTCACATGGCATGCAGGATCATAACCTGGGAGACACATGCTCACACAGCCTAACAATAACTTTACACAACAAGTGAGAATACTAAGAGCTGCTGGACCAGGTCAGAGGGAGGAACAGAACGAAAGTCAGAGCAACTGAAGATCAGTTCCTCCCACCTGCTCCTGTTCTGACAGCTCCTCAAAGGGCAGAATGCATGGTACAGCTGGGACAACTACAAAATATAAAACAGATTACAATTAAAAAAAGAGACTAAGAAGACAGAAATGCCCATGAATTCCCAGCTACTGTAGCAACTGCTTTTTACTGTCAAGGAAAGGAAACTAAAGCAAACAGAACATACAGATACTTTTATTGCTCACCTTTTATACAACAGCACACCTTCAGCCATTTTCTTTCACAGCTTTTTGACAATGTTTATGTACACAAAAAACCCAGCAAGAAGCATTATGTGGCTTTCAGTAAAGAAAAAAACCCAAACATTAGAACACCAAACTCAGCCAGGTTTTGTTTTCTGCAGCAATAATAAAAGGGCTTCCTCCAGGCAGGAACTAATCTTCCCAGGCCGTAGTGCATTTCTTTAAAAAGACAACCCCCAAAACAAATTGCCCTAGATTTGCTGAGCCAGTGGTATTAACTTGCAAATAAAAGAAACTTCAGTTTGTCATTTCTTCTAGCTGATTTCAAGTAAAAATTAGGTTTGGAGAAGGAGCAACTTGTTTTGGATGGATGCAGGTCAGTTTGAATTGCTACACCTAACTACAGGCCTACACACACTATCAGTTCACAATTTAGCTTAGTTTGAAATGATCTTTGCAGAATTTTGGCGGCGGTCAGTCTTCGGAGTTGAGCAGGTGGGAAAACGTTGTTTAGCAGGAGATAAGGCTACTGAACATGGCATCCACAGTAGAGCTCAGATAACACAAAACCCCGTTTGTCAGAGGAGTTCCCTGTGCGCGCGCACACGCGCTGTAACCTCATCGTGACTGAAACAAGAGGTCAGCAAGCTGAAAAGCGACACTCCAGACTGGTTTTGAACATGTAACTCAACAGTGATTTGAGGGGAAAAATGCAGAAGTTCTACTGTGTAACAAACAAATTTGACAGGTCTTGGTATTCTCCAAATCAAAACAGAAGGCAAACACAGCAGGCACATTTAGAACAAAAGTGTTTTGAGCAGAGGGAACCAGTCTAACATTCAAAAAGCATGGCTATTTATTGATGTTTAGGGTGCAGGAGGGTAGTGACAATATCTTTCATTCAGACAGGTAGAGGTGGGTGGGGAGGAGAGATCTACACGAATTGTGCTTTGCCCTATTCAAAACACCCCACCCAAAGAGATTCTACCTGCTGTGTACAAACCTGTACTAATCCAAGCAGCATTTAAGTCAGGCCTCTGAAACCAGGTTTCTATTACGTGAGCTCTGCTGAAGTGTAAATTTTTAGCAGCCTCAGCTGGTGAAGTGTCTTCCTTGTCCAAAGCCAGATTGATTATACTGATAACCTCCATGCTGGAAGTGCTGCTCAAACTGCCCTCCTTGATTAAAGTTCTGTCCACCTCTGCCCCCCCAGCCGCCTCCTTGACCTCCTCGGCCACCACGACCGCCACGGCCACCCCTCCCTCCTCCACGCCCACCCCCTCGGTCACTGTGGGACCCACCATCTTGGTATCTGTTGTCTTGCTGGTAACCACCGCCACCACCCCCTTGGTAGCCACTTCCAGAATAAGAAGACGACTGGTAGCCACCATAGCCTCCTCCTTGGTAGCCACCACCACCACCATGGTAGCCACCTGTTTGAAAACCTGCATCTCTGTAGTTGCTCTCCCTGTAGCTGCCATCCTGGTAGCCACCACTTCCACCATCTGTCCAGCCTCCTTGAAGCTTGTTTCCTCTTCCTCCTCCTCTGCCACCATGATCATAACCACCACGTCCTCCTCGTCCCCCTCGATCATGGCTTCCTTGTTCATGACCTCCTCGCCCTCCGTACGATGAGTCATAGCCTCCTCTTCCTCCTCGGTCATGACCCCCATGGTCATAACCTCCCCGCCCTCCATAGGAAGAGTCGTAGCCACCTCTACCTCCTCTGCCACCGCCTTGCTGCGAGCCACCCTCCGGTCTTTTCTGCCACGGTGGCATCTCAGGAGGTGGAGGTTCAATTTCATTGGGCCTTCCTCCTCTGTCAGGCACTCTGCCCATTAGCACCTGCAAAGGGAAAGGGAGAACTGCCATAGGAGTTGTGACACCTCACACAAGAGTCACATTTACTGAGACACACCACAGACAGCACCCGCTCCAAGGTTTTTACATCCAGAGGCAAATTTTGTGATTGAATGTGACAGACCTCTGTCTCCTGTTAATAAAAGTTAAACAGGGATTATCTAATACTTGAAGCACTGCTAACAAGACAAGTCATGAGACCTGTGCTTTGTGTTCAAAGAGCAGGCACACCACCATGGGCAGCACCAACACAATCTTTCACTTAACTCTTTATTGGTGCAGAGTGCTAAACTCAAATAAGCACAAGGACAATGCAACACACTCTCCCTCCTATATAATGTTTTGAGTTGCTGTAGAAGCCATTGACTTGGTAAATAAAGAGCAAAAATTTCTATTTTTCAGTGAGGATTTGCAGAAACTTAACAACAGAGGTGTGAGACAGCACCAATCAGAGTGAGCAAGACTCTAGAGGTCTTTAGCTGTCTAAGGATGGTGTGACCTTAAAAATTTAGCAAGGAAAAGTGAGGCAGGACATTTGTACTGCTTGAAGTTTTAAAACAATGTAACAAAGGAACTTCAACGGAAGTAGGCTACTTTGCTATTTCATGCTACTGTCTTGGAAAACATTTAATATTGATAATGGAGATAAATTAACAGATTATGCATCAGCAGCAGGGCAGCACTGCATTCCTACTAAAACATACATACAGTGTGATGACAGAGTCAACCTGTCTTACTACTTAAATTCTTACACACCAACAACACTAAAAAGGTGCAGATATCACTTGGGTAGGATGGGCTGTGGCCAAATCAGCACACCACTACTCTCTCCTAATTAATTAGAACTTTACCAGAGGTACAGCTGGTACTCAAAAGGTAGGATAGCATGCACCTATCCTCACAATTTTAAAGCACCAAGTATGTTGCTGTACATAGCTACCAAGCTGCAAGTTCAGCACATACACTTTTTTGACCCTATTACTCTTGTAAAATCATAATTTTTGAAACAAGGCAAATTGTTTAGTCTAAGTCATATTTCTCCTATGTCATTATTAGAACTATACACTTGACTAATCTATTTGTGTACCCAGGGAAATGTAATTTGTGGGATCCTTGCCTTGTCATCTTAGTACAATCTATTTACACAGACCAGAAACACAGTTACTATGCAGATGTTATTTTAGACATGGTGACAAAATCAGGTGGCAGTAGGGTAATGGCTTCAGTAATCCTGGTAAAACAGAGCAGGCCCACTCCCACTGGAAAGTAATCCAAGGTACTTCAGCAATTTTTACTGCCCCAAAGAAGGGACAGTGTGAACCTGAACAGCTGAAATTGTACTACCCATAATCCACTGATACATTATCTGCAATATATAAACACTAAGTTTCTTATCTTTTATTTCCAAATTCCATGTAAAATCCTGGAAAAATAGGATTTATTACTACATTTGTTACTTAAATATTCCTATAAGAACAAGACATTTGTCACCAAAGGTACCTTATTAATGGCACATGCAGTCTTCTCTCGGATGGATCCACTGCTTGTTCTCATAATCTTTGACAGATCCTGCCGAGCTGCCAAGAGATTTGCAATTGATATAGTGCACTTAGTAGATAAGAGGGCACGTTTTGGCTGGTAGACTTTAGCCAGTTTTTCTGTTTGACTCTGTTGAAGCAAAGAAAAATAAAGCCCAGTCAGTTAAAGCAAGGGGACATCTCATCAGAAGAATTAAATCAGCACTAAATAACAAGCCACTACTGCAAATAGAACAAAAAGTTAATATAAAATCAGTGAGAACCACTTTAGAACTGAGGATTACTTCAATCAAACTAGCATTTGTCATATTAATTTTTTGAGTACATAGGAAAAACAATTCTGACTGAAATGCCAAGACACCAATGAGTTGACAATTTCAACAATATATACATGCAGACTGTATTACTTCCAGGCAGTCAAACACAGAATAGAAGTGTGCCATACAGCTATATGAATTACTGCTAGAATCCAGAAGATACTGAAAGCAAAACACATCTGTGTTTAGCCCTCCAGACCTCTTTCTGTGCCTTCACCCTGACCTGCAGCCATTCCAGCTGGGCCAGCACCACCCCATCTCCAACACTTATCAGCAGAAAAATGTCCTGTTAACTCATTTCACTCTTCATTCCAGTCAGCTTCTTCACAAAGACAAGGCACCAAGAGGGCCTGGCAGAGCTAGAAATGAGATCCTACACTCAACTTTGCCTTGTGTGCAACATCTCTTCCTCTACTGCCTTTCAGCAGTAATCATTCCAGCTTTTTTGAACACCTCAAAAGTTTTCCAGCTGAGACACAGGAGAAATCTGTGCTACCACACATGAGTTACTACAAGTAACTACTACAAGTTACTACTACAAGTTACATGTCTCTTCAGTTATCAACAGAGTACAGTGTGTGATGCAGTTAGGATAAACCACTTTGCCATCTGAATGCAGATGATGGCAGTGGGGACAGGCAAACCAGGTTTTCCAACATATCTTAACTATGTAACATCTTAGGAGCACATTTTAAAATCCTAAAATCTTATTTTCTACCCAAAGGCAGAAAACTGGAATATGACACTGGTTACAAGTAGGAGCAGCAAAAGTATTCAACAGAGTACTAGTGTGTTTTACCGTGGTAAGTTTGACTGAGATTTGAGCACAATATTTCAGTCCTTTGATACTGTTTTAGGTGAAACTTGAAATTTTAACTTTAAAAAATCCCTAATAATAGACCACAAGGGGTTTTTCCCTGGTGTTCCCACTATCTGGAGAAGTGGCTATTTAGTCATACTATTGTATTCTGATATTTTTTAAATAAAAAAGAAAATTATCATCTTGCTAAAAGTTACTGTTAAAACAAACTGTATTGTATGTCTGGAATACTACAGCAACATTCTCCAAATCTGTATTCTTATGCTTCTAAAAAAAATTTGCATTTTAATAGATATAAATGCATATACATAATTTGTGGGTTTTGTAAAAATATTTTGTGTAGCTAGTCAAGTTCAAGAATTCGATTGAAAAAACACAAAACCACATGGATAATGATGCCAAAGCTGTAACACAATTAGAAATCCCTGGTTTTTGAACATAATTCACATTTTTGCTCATTTTTATTCACTATTAAACAGTCAGCTAGCTCTTCAGTCATCTACTAAAAAGCCTGAAGAATACAAGGTTTAATAGCGAGTACACCAGTAGAAGTCCTGCTCAGATGATAAAACAAAAAATGGGACAGGTCACAGTTTATTATTATAGTTGCTTTTTGAAAAAACACTTATCAGGAAAAAACACTCAATGATTCTATGTGTCACAGTTTAGCACTAGTAACTCAGTCTCAAACACTGTCAGCAGCATACTGAACACCATGTTAGCAGATCTGGTTTAGTCCAGGAAAATAAATTATATATGCTATTTTTTTAAATCCTGTAATTTCTTTCTGAGACACAGGAAATAGGGAAACCATGTAATTATTGCTAAAAGCAGAATATGTATCACATACTCAAGGCAGAACAGATCTCATGTCACAGCCACTTGCATGGTTCAACGACAAAAGAAGCACATAAAGCATTACCCTGTCTATGAGGTAAGAACAAGTAGCGCCTTAGCAGCTTTTCTCATGTGCATCTGTGGAGCTGTGACTGCAGACACACTTTGAGTTAAGGAAATCTCATCACTGTGGACAGCACAAGGTAAGATAAGGGATGGTCAACAGGAAGATGCTTTTCTACCATCACACAAGACACAGCACTTAATGGTCTACATTATGGTACTCTGAACATGGTTAGATCAGGAATGTCTCCTTTTTCCAGTGGCTCTGATGTGTAGTTACACACAATCTGACTTCTCATTTTACAGAGTGATTTAAAATCCAACAAATCAGTTTTAAGTAAAATATTTTTAACCATCTTCCATTATCATAAAATTCTTTAGAAACTCAAAACAAAACCAGACCACTTCTGTGATTATTTTTGATTCATGAAGGACAAAACAACAATGCAGTTTTCCAGAGATTCTTATTATGAAGGGGTTACCATCAACTAGGACTTCACAGCAAGTGGTCTGTACCTTAGCTCTATCTGACCAGCCGAAGGATTGCACAGTAACATCCAAACGTTTGACTAACAGTTTTCTTCGGACTTCGTATTCGTTGGCTATGGCTTGATTAATTGCTTCAATTTTTTCCTGAAACAAAAATTTGCAAACATAATGTAAAGATTAAAGTGTTTCTACTTAATAAGCTACGTGGATGGAAGAGAGTATGACACAGAGATAATATGCACAGCTTAAGACTGCAGTTATCTACCTTGCAAATGGACTCACAGCCCAGCTGTGCCTGCTGATGTTATTTTCCTGAAGCTTCCAAGGCTCATGTTCAGCCTTCTACAATTACTAACAGCACAAAATCTGCACACACTGCTGAGGCATTTCTCAACATCCACCAGGACAGAGAAACAAAGGTGAGAAGATACTACAGGCAACAAGCTGAAGCTAAGGCATAGTAACTCCTAAGAAACAGGATGATCGCGCCTTCTTAAAAAGTAGTTGAGCTCAAGGATAAAGATAGAGCAAAGATAAAGGACTAAAAGTACATACAGTACTGCAAGAGGATCTTGATTAAAGCACAATTTGCATACAGGCAAAACAACAAATGCCCTATGGAAAAAGTCATCATGAGAAACACCTGGTAGCAGACAGTGGTTTAGTTAGAGCAGCAGGTGAGATATGCACCATTAGAGAAATAATACATATAATATTTAAAGAGGCCTGGCTGGAGGGAGGGGAGGTGGGCCCACTTTCAGTCTCAACAATACAAGCACTGAAGGAAGCAGACTGCTGGGAGAAGATGTGCTTCAGCCTTAAGCAAGAGAGATGAGAGAGACCTGAAGTCTTGCAGCAGCAGCCACAGCTTTGAGCCTGGTGCAGCAGCAGTGACTAACCCAGGCACCATGCTCCTAGTACAGCAGGCGACAAATCCCAGCTGGAGAAGATCATGGCTCCGCAGCCTGGGTGTACAATGTCTCTCCCAGCTCCTACCTGCACACTCACTGCCTCTTGGAGAGGCTATGAAGGAAGCAGACTACTCCAAACGAGAAAAAGAGGAGGACATTACAAACAGACCCACAGTTTAGCTAAAAAGAAGCCTCAGAAGCATCTCAGACATGACAGCATCTCAGCAGGACTAGGTCACACAGACAGTACTGGAAAAGGGCAGGAGAGGAAGGTTAAGCTACTGCACAAGCATGCTGGTCACCACCACCACTGTAGGTCTCTCATTTTTTGAAAAGTTTAGCCTGCAGCTGGACCTAGAGATTCATGAGTCTAAGGTCTTACCAGTTGCTGTACCTTTATTGCACCAACATCTATGTTATATACAAAGAAATTATCTTCTTCTCTTCAGAAAGAGAAAAGTTATTGTGCAACACACAGAATCAAGATCAATACTGGGTACACTTGAAAAAGGGAAATGGGCTCTAATACCTGCAACTACTCACCCAGTGAGCTGGTCCCAGTTGTTTCTTCAACAAAGGTTTTCCAACATGATTAGGTGGAACCTTTGCTAGAGTTTCCTTCAGCTGTTAGGAGACATATAAAAATATAAGCTTTGGCTAAAAAAAATTAGTTTTTCAACATTCAAATTAAAGGAGAGGACTCTTGGACAGTGAAAGGCATGACACAGCAACCTCCAATATCAAGTTATTTTCTCTGGAACATAGAGCCAAGCACACTTCTTTTGCAAAGCAACTGTTTTTAGATTTCTGGTAGTCTCAGCTATAATTATTTAAAAATTAAGAGAAGGGACTATAGAATAGATCAACAGTTAAAACAAAGACACCATGAGGTACTGCTACTCTTGAAGCCAGAGGGATTATTCTACATATCATCTCTTTAATCCAGAAAAAAACCCACATTTTTATCAAAAAGCTTATATTAAGACAATGTGAAATATAACGTGACCCAAAGAAGGACCCCTCTTTACAATCAAAAGGAGAAAAATCTTTAATATGAAATTTTAAATCTATCTTGCATTTTAGGAGTTTGGGCACAACTTAAATTATCTATCCCATCTCAAAATTTCTTAGGACTTCAAGGCGGAAGAAATGGAGTAGCAGTGACAAAAACTTCCAAAGCAGTTTGGGAAAAAACCACCAACCTGTTCATTCCAGCATGTGATCTAACACATTCAGTGACCTGGTTTTCCAATGGTACTGAGCCAAATTTATTTAAGATTTTAAACCTAAGTGCTTTCAAATAGCAGAGGTAGTTCATTCAAGTATCAGCAGTTCCTTTTCTTAATGTGGTGGATCATTAACAAAGAAAGTCAACTACACAAAGATCCTACTCCAAACTGTACTACACATGTGAAGAAAGTTAGCTTGATTTTCACCCACTAAATCATAATATTGCCATTCTAAGACTCACCTTTTAAAAACAAAAACACTGTGATGTATTTTCATTTACAAAGTGAAATAAGTTTTTCAGTTATTAGTCGGCTTTACTTTCTCATTCTCACATATTGCTAACGTGACGTATTCTGACTGTAAACACTAGTTATATAAAATTGCTGCTAAAACTGTAGGTTAGAAATTCCTGATTGCACTTCATTACACTGTAAGGACAGTTAAGGAGGAGGGAGGTTTAAAGAAGTCAACAAGAGAAATATTCATTTAACCTTACTAGACAATGTAAAAAGAAGCATGTTAGCAAAACATAGAGTTCTCCGATTAAAAGGATTTTAATCTACTTCATATTCCGTATTTTTAGAGAGTCTCTTTCAACAGCAAAGCTTCCTAGCATTGTCCATTATTATGAATATTTTCTACCTTTTATATAAAACAGAAGCATACATTTCTTATGTGTCTGTGTAGTACCCACAGTAATTCCAAAACCAGAAAACAAACTGCTTCAATTCTACACCTTGAACTTCCAATGGAAAACCATCCTCCTCCTCTTCTAAACAGGTAAAACCAAACTGGTATCTTGCATAGAAACAAAACACTATTTTCAGTTTCTTGGTTTTGTTTAAGTAAAATGCAACTAAAAGATCTGTCAAACCCTAGAAGTGTTTTGGGGAGCTTTGTAAACACAGAATGTTGCACATCAGAAGGGATCCACATCTGTTTTTTAAAGTTAAGGGTTTTCTTCTGCTGTTCCCTATCTGCTGTTCTGCTCTCCCCTATCCTGCAAATTAACTTACTAAATTATTTATAAGCTTTCTATCCCCGACCCTAGGTCTGTGCACTGGACAGTCCATTCAATTTAATTTCTCTGATTTATAAAAGTTACTCAAAAGTAAATCTATTTTTTAAAAAAAACACAACAGCCTGGAGAACACGCACATGCAAGGAATAAAAATAAATGGAATCACAAGAAACTATGAAATCTTAGGGAAAGGTGTTAAGTTTTACTTTAGTTATGCAACCTTTTAACCAAAACACCTTCAAAACATTAGGTTCCCATACAAATTTGTTTAGGTGTATTTCTTGAAAAATATTTCTTTATAACATTCCTCCTGAGGCCTAAGATGAGCATATGCTAGGTCTTCTGCAACAAGTGATGGCATCAAAACCTAGAGCAGTCACCCTGGAAAGCGATGACAGCAGCAGTCCCTGACCTCATGCCCTGGCATGGAAAAGGCCTTTAAAGTCATTTTCAAAATTCTGATTCTTTGCGCAGTAAAACACATTAACTCTCCTTCACAATTCAAACACTGGAATTTCACAAGAGACAAATCTTGCCCAGGTAGCAGAACTATTCTCCATCAGAACAGTAACATCATAAATATTCAAATTTTTCTTCCTTTGGATCTTACTTTTTTTTCAATTCCGCTGAAGAACTGGAACATCGTTATGTTGGCGGGAGGCTTGGACATGCCTAAAGCAATACAGATGCCTTTTAGCTCCTGAAAGACTTCACTGCCACCTCCTTCCTGGGCTTTTTTAGGAGGGGCATTCACACACAGCATTCTGGCAGCTTCCAGTTCTGAGATGAGGTATGCTGTGGTAAGAAAAATTAGATTTGACCATCAGATATAAAAGAGTTAAGTTATTTTAGAGCCAGTGAAAACTCAAGTGCTTACAACCAACACAAATGTGCAAATTGACTGTTTTAGATAGAATGAGGGATAGAAGTTTTGTATCTACAGAACACTCACATTTACAATTACTGAGTTCAGTAACTACTGAGCTAGAAACACAACAAACATAGGACAGGTTTAGTACAACCAATGAAAGCCTGGAAAAATCCCTATGATTACAGCAGGTATTAATCCCAGAGCCAACAGAGCACAACTCTTTTCCTTCAGGTTTTGCCCAGTAAAGACAGGAAACTAGGAACATGGAAGCAAGCAGGATGAGGGACTGGGACGTGCATTTTAGGGTGGACAAGCAAGCACTTCTTGAGGCTCTAGGAAACAAGCAAGGAAATGAGCAGAGAGAAGTGAAATGTCAGATCAATCTCATCTACTTCCCCACACAAAATAATTCACAAATGTGGATTATTCTTCCACAGAAGTAGAAGAATAATCCTACTGAGAAGTACTATTGAGAATTCATGTTTACAATAACTTCAGAAAGGAAGGCTGAATGAAAGTAACTGATGAAATAGAAGCTGAAATGGCTGGAGTTTTCTTCAGTATCAGAACTGTAAGAGCCTACCATTACACTGTAACTCCTTTATCAAACATAAAGAAAAAAATCAAAATCACAATTTCTGAACACGGTACATGCCCAGAATTTCAGCATCGGGTGTCATTTACAGTGATATAAATTTATAAAAACAGCTTTTGTTTGCACATGTCACAACTTTAAGGTTTGAATTTTACAAAACACACAGGTTTAACAATACTTTTCTCATTAATCAGTGAGTGACCATAGCAATAACGTACATAAACACTTCTAAAAATAAGGAAAACTGCAGACACACTTGTGAACAGGGAGTAAACTCACAGCTATACAAAAGAATTACATTATTTATAAAACTGGGACAGATAAAAATATTAAGAACACAGCATTTTAATGATCTCTAGAATGTTGTCTGCTAAAGATACAGAATACCTTATAAATAAAACAATTCTTAGAAAATGTAAAGCAGTGAAGCATCCTTTGTAAGTTCTTTCAGCAACATTTTATACAGTTTTTTCTTACATTGAACTTCTAATTATTTACACTTTTCAGACCTACTGAAAAAGAAACTAGCAGAAGAATTTTGTTTCAAACATTCAGAGATCACGTTTAAGCTATCCTCAACCTTCTCTGATAGTAACAGAAATTTTTAAGTTTATCACTAAGACAAATGTTCTTTAGATAGTGATTCTTTTTTGCACACCTTTTCTGAACCAGCCTGAAACTCTTGCACTTTTTGTTTTTGCAGATGTTAGTACCTAACATTGTATTCTAGTGATGCTGCACTAAGCTGATTAAGACAATCAATCCTAACTACTTGGGTTAATTTGGTGCTTTCCTCTCCCAGCAATACTGCTACATCTTGCAAGTGACAAACTGTGCTGCATTTCATTAAAAGGTCAAATACCCTGGCATTTCATTACAGAGGGTTATCCTGCTTCTGAAAAAAAATAGTTTGATGGCTCACATACAACAGGATACCTAATAAGTTCACTTAACACAGCTAAAGAAAGCTACGCAACTATGGTGGTACACAAAAAAGGAATTTGGCACTACTGCAATTTCACATTTGCCAGTAAGCACAGTATTCCTGCCAGATGGGATACCAGAGTTCAGCTCCTGAACATGGCCTTATATAACCAAAATGTACATCCCAAAGGGCCTCTGGGATAAACCTTGTCACAGACAAGCCAAATTTATTGAATGGCTTGACTTACAGAAAACTGAAAAGCTCAAGAGGAGATTGTTTGAGCTACAAACTATTTTAAATGCAACAACTACCTCACTTCATCTGGAATTTTTAACATATTATTAAAAATATTCAGATTAAATCTAATCATCTTTCTCTTACTCTTGAAATATAGGAACCTACTCTGTAAATAATGTCTTGTATCTCAGAAGAAGGCAGAACCAAATTTCTGTTTTGAAAACTCAAGAAATCAGTAGCAACTGAGGAAGCAAATAAAACATTAACTCATCTTAAATTTAAAATTAGTTTAAAATTAGTACTACAGTTTCTAACTCTGAAGCTAGGGTTCTTTTATTATAATGTGTATTACTATCACATCTTTTACCAATTCAAGTACTATTTCTTCTCCTCTAACATTTCATAGAGAGAAAAAAAAAACAATTTAGCTATTGAGAACTGATGGGTAGAAAAGGGAGGACATCACCATTGCTAATGTTAATTTCCTTTCAATCAGCAGAAAGCAACAGTGAAGCTATTTACTAAGGATGTTGATCAAAAGCACTGGGAGCTGAGATAAAACATTCTCTCTTTCATAAGAATTCTAATTGCTGTCAGTGTAGGAAAATGCAATTTTTGTTGCACCTTGCAAGTCATCACACTGGGAGCCTCTAAAATGATGACAGGTCTGATGTTAGTGGCCATTTTTACAACCATGCTAAGTAGAGTTCAGCGGCTAAATTCTGGCCGAGGTCTTCAAATAATTCGATCTTTGTTGTGCCTTTTGAGAAGTAATAGGACAGGCTTTTTGCTCATGAATGTGAGAAAGGTTAACACTCAAGAGTATTTTCCATCATGTACCGGGTATGTATTGACTGGTAAACCCAGAAGTATAATACTCTGTAAATTACAGTAAAAATAATGCATATTTTTACATAACTACAGTGTAGTACATTGTGGTA
Organism: Dicaeum eximium; assembly: GCA_013396995.1. NCBI lineage: Eukaryota > Metazoa > Chordata > Aves > Passeriformes > Dicaeidae > Dicaeum > Dicaeum eximium. The sequence continues at coordinate 902,897 of VWZP01004822.1, read as the reverse complement.
AAGAAACCAGTATCTCATTAAGTGTAAGAAACAATATTATAAATCTTGCAGAAAATCAGGTTTGCTTGCAAGCATCCTTTTAACTTACTAAGCAGCAAGAGACAGTTCTTTTGATTATGAAGGCGTTTTGTCACATCTCCTGATGTTAATGACGCATATGGACAGTTCATTTCAGACAGCAACCCACTCATTTCAAGCTGGAATTCTTCTGCTTCATTTGGACCTTAGAGAGAAAAGAATAATAATTCATTCACTGCTAATATATATGGGGGTATGATTAGAATGAATGAGCTACTAAACAAATACATCTTTTGCTCCAGTTACTATTTAACATTAAGACCCATTTTTAATGGAGGCCAAGTGCATTTCTGGGGTTCCTCCAAGACACAGCACAACCTATTTGGAACCATTATATCCTCCATTAATATAAAATCACGTTTCACTGACAGCTTTTCCAAGCTACAACAGACAGGCACTGGCAACTTCTACAATGAAAGGGGGCATTAAAAACTATCATGAATAATAAATATGGCTTATGAGTTCTCAATTTGTTCTATTACTTCTCCATGTAAGCTCCCATCTGTCAACTGATTTTATTTCATATCACTATCCTTTAAAAATATGGAAGTCACATAAACCAAACCTTTGACTGATATTTCTGTCAAAAAATACTGAAACTAATCAGAATTTGTTAGGTAATAAAAACAGCGATGAGAAATATCATTTTTTTATCTTTTGAAAAGAGACTTCAACCCCAAATGTCTGTTATTCCTAAACTCAAGACATACAAAGTGAAGGTAGGACTGAACGGTACTCCAGCTAACATGTTTCTGTCACTGTGATTAAAGACTTTGAGATAGCTGTTGGAAGACTTCTGGATTGTATTTTTACATAAAACAAAGAAGAGGAACCTTATCATACTAGAAGGGGTGAGATACTGTATTGTTATAGAGAAAGAATGTGAAATACACTCAAATAAGAAAGAATGAATATGTCAAAAACTGAGAGAAAGGAAAGTAACAGATGCTGAGGTAAAAGGCAGCAACCTTTGGCCACTGGGTAAATACAAAGCTAAGCTCATAAAGGCATGATGAGTTAATATATTAGATATTCAGGAAAATGGATTATCATACCAATTTAATAATTTAATCTGTAGATTGTCATGATTAGCTGACCAAAACTAACGGGTTTTTTTTTATGAAAGCTACAGTTTGCTTCCTCTACCAAAATGAAAAACAATCATTTTCAGGCTCCTTCTCAGTGCATTTCATGAAGAGGGAAAAATTCATAGCAAGCACAGCGTTAAGGGAACCAACAGCAAAAAGAAAATATGATTACTGTAGTCACGAGAATGTTACCTTGAACAGTAGTATTACTGACATCAGAATTACAAACAGAATCATTGAAATAAAAGTATTCTCATGATCTAATAAAAATTCCACTAGCATTAATGTTTCCCTAAATCCATCTAAGAACTTTAAAAAACAATACGGTTGAAAAATTAACTAAAAAAGATAACTTCAGAAGAACGACTGTTTGATCACCACTATTATCTCAACCTCTACTGGCTGTTCATTAGGCAATCTGAGGTGGAAAATATCCAGAATCTGGCAGTGTGCAGACAACACTCCGTGGTACAACAGCTACCACCAGCCCTAATCTCTGTGGCATGCAAGAACACCCATTAAGTGCATGTTTGTGCTGGAGTTATGACTACTTACTGTTGGTTGCCTGCACGTTCTCCTCTAGTTTACAGAACAGCCGTAACTCAGATACCAACCAAGCACAGAGTTTGGTGAATTCAGGGGAACTGGCTCCATGAGAGACTGCCTGAGCCAGCGCTCCGTCGTCTAACAATGGACCTTTGTAACTGAGAAATAAAACAAAAGCACAGTTTATTAATGTTTGCTGTGACCAATGTCCTTTGACAGATTTACTTTATGCTGTATACATATTGAGAGCTACAACCACGAGACATCTGCAGTGCTGATCTCATGGAGTGGTGATTCCTGGACTGAACACTGAAAACATCAGAGTAAACTCAGAATTTGTGTGCACATTAACTTACCATCAAAGAAACTGTGTCACAAAATATCATCATCAAAGGTTTCCTCCTCAAGAATGTTACCATGCACAGTGGCAACTTCTCTGCCTCCACCTCCTGAAGATGTTGCTGACAACAGACCTATCCAGGGCAACTGCAGTTTCCAAGAATCCTTCCTGAGCTCTACATACTGTTTTACAGTATGCTGGATAATTACTGCTGAACAGGTGCATCTTTTCTGTCATTTCCTATCACGTATGAAAGGGCTGCCTTACAAAACAAAGCCTTCGATAGAAATATTACAAAAGTGATCTGCATAAAATTATCCCCTCTTGAAAAATCAACCTCCCTAAATATACACAAGAAAAATTAATGGAATTGGTTCTTTGCATAAGCAAAATAAGCCAAAAACCACACCTAGTGTAAGAAAGCATGAGTTTATAGATCAGATCTTAGAAAACATCATTTTCAGGACATCTGTGTACTGATAATCTCTCAGGGGGAGAATAAAGAGTAGGGAGAAGGCTGCCTTATTAACCAGGTAGAAGCACAAGTCAGAGTTTACCTCAGTATTTTAGAAAAAAACCATACAATATTATTTTGATATACTGCCCCCAAAAGAGAAAGACATCCAAGAGTGCTCATAACCAAACTAAACCTCTCCTGGAAACTTCCAGGTAAAGTCACCCACTACATCACAACAATCCAGTGAGTTCAGGCAACTCTTGGCAAACCTCAGGAATTTAAAAAAAATAAAAATCTCAAATTGAAATATAAGTCTCCTCACTCTGCTTAGTACCACATACAAAGGATTTGGCCTTCACTCTAACAGCCTGTTACTTCAGCCAAGTAAAATGAAGAAGCCACACTCAAAAATAACTTTTACCTCACAGAGCAGCTTGTTTTGTGACACAGTTAATCTACTGGCAGCTGGTGGGAAGCTGTAATCTCGTGTATTACAGCCCCCTGCATGACCACAGTAGGCTGGACACTTCAAGAGGCTCATGACAGCAAGTTTCAGTCCCATCCCACAGATGCTTCAGGCCTACATGTGTAGGTCTGGGAACATCTGGGACTCGGAACAGAAGCATCCAGTTAGAGATCAAAGTAAAAAGGAAGCAATGGCAACCCTTCAGCTTTGGCAGGACTGGGATTTAAGTCCCTGCTCAGATCTTCTAGAGGCACCTTTTCTAGAATTTTTCTTTACAGAAAGTTTCTCTACATCTTGAGTGTGTTATTTCTTATAATTATTGACTTCAGCTACATATCAATCTGGCCAATAATCCAACTTGCAGATTCCTGACTGCAAGCAGCTTTTCCCTTCTGTTTCTGCCAATGGCACATGTTCCAGAGCTAAGCTCTCTTTTGGTAACATTGTGCTTCTGGTAACACTGTGCTATCCCATCTGTTTGCTTTTTCAACAGCTCAACCAACTGACTTGCAAGGTAAGAGGCCACCATCTGAACACCTTGAGCACAATTACAAAAAGAAACAGCTCTCTAACATGTAATGCTGTAAGAAAAAAATCCAGTGATATATTAAAAATATCTTCAGTATCTGATGAGAAAAAATAAGTTGAACCATGAAGACCACGGAGCTGCTGCCAAAGCATAAAGCCTCAAACACCCCAGTCTTTCCAGACACCAAGAATCAGAAGTCCTTTAGACACACACAGTAGTTTTCCCAGTTGTTACCAATATTGCTGAGGTCTCATGTCTTTCATGCTCCAAATTTTCTTATTTTCCATTCTTGTCAATTTTGCTTCATATAACTTATTTGTTCATCTATTTTCACTATTTGCTTTACTTACTTATGTCAAAAACTAACAACAGTTTCTGTCTATAATTGCACAAATCAGGAGCACAAATCACAACTCCTTCAAGCCCCCACTATCCTTTTAAACATATGACAGAAAAAAAGAAGCCAATCACAGTGTTTTCATTGTGGCAGAACTGCCTTTTCACATTTCAGTTAGAGAAACACCTGCTAAAACAGAAACCTATTTGTCAAGCTTTGCAACTATCATCACTAACTTAGCCTGGAAATATAATCTTTGTAGGAGCATAATGACTCTGGCCACAAAGTGATTTATGGGAATGGGGCCAATGTGAGTAAATACAGCTGTTTGCACAGAACCAGCAGAAGTGAAATTGTAGCTGCCTGTCCTCTGAACTCTCACCAGTTTACAGACATGAGAGCTTACAGTAGGACGTGGTCTCCATGCTCTCCCTTTCATACTTATGCAACCATTACTGACTGACACAGTAACAGGTTTATGCAGCAAAAGTTTCCTCTGCTATATTACACTTTAAAAAATGTAAAGAAGAAAAACACTCATTTACAATTCTTTTTTTCCCCCCTCCACTAAATATGAAGCCTAAAAGTCTTCTTTTTGTCTGATACACCTCTTTATCCCCTCTCACCCCCAGCTGGAGCAACTGTGCAGAACGGAGCAGCGCCAGACCAGACGGCATCCAAGCACCAAGGCATCAGCTCGCAGGGACAAGCGACACGCCCGCCAGGGCCGGGCAGCTAAAAGCCTGCCCCGTTTGGCTTGGGGCAGGGCCACCAGCCCGCTCTGGGGCGGCTCTGACGAGAAGAGCCCTTTGCGCCCGCTGTCCCGAGCCGGGGCCGCCCTCTGCTCCCGGCCCACCCCGGGAGCGCCCCGCACCCCCAGCCCCGCACACGTACCCCAGGTCCTCCAGCGACTCCAGCACATCGTTCTCCAGGAGCTCGACCTCCATCCTGCGGCGGGGCACGACGGGTGGACCTGCGCGACAGCGGCACTCAGCGCCACCGGCACTCGCACTCCCACCGCCCGCCATTCCCCCCTTCTCCAGCCCTCCCCGGCCTCGTGGGGGAGACTCAGCTCTCACCCCCTGCCCCGCGGCGAGGCAGAGCCGCCGGCGCCGCCGCCCCTCTCGCCGCGCTGCCCATGCCCGCCCGAGCCCCGGCCCCACGCACCGCGCTCGCAGCTGCGCCGCCGACTGCCGGGTTGGCATCTCAGGGCGGGGAGCGCCGCGCCGCAGGCCCCCGGCCTCCCTCTTCACCCGGCTTCTCTAGGGCCGCCCGCGCCAGTGCCTGACCGGCGCCGCCTCCGTCCGCGGCGGTTTCCGCCTATCCGCCGAGCGGAGCGCCGTTGCTAAACTGGGGCGCGAGTGCGAGGCCGGAGAACGGGCCGTTTTTGTGGGAGAGGAGCCCGGGACGGGCCAAGGATCTCACTTTTGTGTTCAGGCGCCGGCACGGGCAGACCCGGAAGAAGGACTCCTCCCTCCCGCCGCGCAGCCCGCGCAGGAATGTGCTGCGGCGAGCGGCGCCGCGGCAACGGGCGGGAGGAGGGGGAAGGACGGGGCGGCGGAAGGGTCAAACCGCTCCAGGAACGAGAGTGCGTCCTCGCCGTGCAGGACCCCGCGCCACGGCCGGGACCACAAATCCCGGCATGCCTTGCGCGCGACAGGGCTTCTCGCGGGGGGCGCCCGGCGCCGAATAAAATTAATAAAATTAATAAATCGAAACCGTTTCGGTTCAATTACTAAATGGAATCCGCGGTCTCGGTTCTCCGTCAGCTCCGTGGCCGGGCGGCGCGGGCTGCAGCGGTGTCCCGGTGGGGACGTGGCGTTTAGGGACGCTGATGGAAGGCAGCGCTGGGCGGGCTGAGCCTGCCCGGCTCTGTGCTGGGAGCTCCTCCAGGCGACGCTCTGGCCGCTTTTGGAAAAATTATTTTAAATTCTTGGGGCGGGGAGCGGTGTAACAGCGCCCACTTTGTCCAGTTGCTCTGTTGCCAGCATGTTGAGAGAGAAAGCCGCGCAGGGGGCACAGAGCCGCGGTAGGAAGGAAAGCCCCGCTGTGGGCCCGAGGGGATCCGTGTGCCCGCCCTCCGCACCGGGACAGAGCAGGCCCACAGCGAGCACCGCCCTGCTGGCGAGGAGGCACGGGTAAGATCGTATGTTGGGATGGCTACACCATGCTAGGGAAAGGCAAAAGCAATCGTGCCACAAATTATGCCAGTCTGTCACCAGCAGCGAGCTGAGGGCGCAGGAGGGGAGTCCTGTACCCCAGGAAAGTGGCCTTGGCAGGCACAAAGAAAAGGAGCTGCAGTCAAAATAGGATCTTGTAGCCTCAAGATGGGTAGGATAAAGAGTAGGGATCTTAGTTACCAGTTCTGCTACTAAAGACATGTCAGTCTACACATTTGGAGGAAAATTACCTCCTAAAGACTAAAATCTTAATGTCAAAGGAATAATATAGGCATTCTGCTTTGTGTATTTGCTTCTAGTCGTGTAGTGGTTAGCACAGTGTAGCCACAGCCTGCCTTAATTTTTTTATAAATAAAAGAGATAAAGGCTTCTGACAAGCTGCCTTATCATTGCTGGGCTGTGAGAGTTACCTGATTTTTCTTTAGTCCATTCATTTTTGATTCAAAGCATCTCAGATACTGTGCTTGGGAGTCTTGCCTGGATGAGTAGTGACCTTTTGCTTGTTTGGTTGACTTGAGGGGTTCTGTTTGGGTTTTGTTTTATTGTTTTGATTTTTTTCTTTGTTTGGTTTTTTTTTTTTTTTAAATTTTTATGTAATGGTTGGGTTCACCTTGCTTGCAGAGGTGGAAGTGTACAAAGCTGGGCAGTATGTCCACAGTCTGACCCTGCTCAGTTGCTGCTGCTGCTTGTGGTCATGATAACATTTAGCCCTTATTTCTGAACCTTCTTTTTTCTTGCCCTAAACATAAGGTTTAAAAGCATTTACAGGAGCAAGCAGTGCATGAAACAATTCATTTGGTCACATGGACACACTGTTCCTGTGCCACTCCTAAATCTGCACACGTTGAGAAGGATTTTGTGCTAATTTCATGAGGACATATGCTGTCATCTACATTAATTGCTCAGATAAGCATTGGCACAGAAGGGTCACATTCATCTTGGCACCCATCTGATGACATCTGCCTTCTGAAACAAATAAATTTATTTCTCTCTTGGGTTCAGTTGTGCCAACAGTGCAGGGTAGGGACAGTTTAGAAGGCATCTTCTTCAGTCTGTATTCCTCAGTTCCATAACTGCTTTAATGTCCCTTCTGTGCTGTGAGAACCAGCAGTTTCTTAAAAAACATGGATCTTGTGGCTGGGGAGAAGAACAGCTGGAGGTGTGATGCCTACAATTTTCTCCTGGGGACAGGGATGAGAGCTTTTCTTTTTCATGGTCTCTTATCAGTCAGAATTTTTTCTTTTCCTGCCAACATAGGGTTTTTCACCACGCAAATTTTGGAGGCGTGGGAGGTGTGAATGGCCACTGTGCAGCATCCTGGCCCCCCTAGAAGAAATTAATTTTGACACTGGACAGTTTCTGAGTACAAGTGCTTCTTGAACAAAAGAATATTGTCCTGAGCAGTTTGCTGTTGCACACTGAGATTCAGAGCTCTGCAGACAGGTTACTTCTGAAAGCAGCAGCCCCTTGGGCTTTTGGCTTAGGGAGGGGCTATAACTGGGGTAGATTTCCCTGAGCTACACAAGGCTCTGCAGACTTGCCAAGCTCCAGAACTGAGCTCAACTCTCCTTGGGTTTGTTCTCTCCCTGGGGTAGGTTTGTTATGGCTCCTTCCCTTCCCACCCTCACTCACAAAGAGCTGGAGGACTGGGAATCCAATGTCTCTCAGGCAGCTTGAGTGCAACGTCCTGGCTGGAGCCACACAACTCCCTATACCATGCCACCACTGGAAAAGCCATGTAATACTGATTTCTCCTATGGGAAGAAGCAAACCAGCCCAGACTGCTGCTCTCCTCTTCATGGGACCCCATAAACCCCTCCTGGCCCCTTTAGCCCTGGAGGGATGGGGATGTGTGTGGTGGATATTGGCCAGGTGCTCCCAGGCTGTCACATACAGGTTAAGGAAGTTGGCAGCCCATGCATGGCCTGAGGCTCTGCAGCCCAAATTTATTTATTCTGAGAGGTGTGAGCAAGCAGCTCCACTGCTTGGATGGCAGTTGTCATTAAACAAAGACAATTGGTTTCCTGTGTACTTGCCTTTTGTGATGGATTGGTTTTGGTGTTTGAGATGCTCTGACTGAAGATAAACGACTTCCTCCTATGCATGTTTCTTAACAGCTAATAAAGTAAGGCTGTGGCCCCTCCTTCAGCTTTGCACCAAAAGAACCTGTCACCAGTGTGGAGGAGGCTTGTTGAACTTGCCCAGGTCACTGAAGACACACCCTGATGGTTTAAACCTCACTTCCATAGGAAAGCTAGCCAAGACCAACAATTTCAGGGCAGGCTTTATTTTGTTATTTTCACAGGGTTTACACCACCCCGCCTCAGGTCTTGCCCCACCTCAGGTTGGCTCTCTGGTTGTCAAAAATCCCATGACAGAGATATGAAATATGAAATCTGTACTTGCAGAGCAGCATGAAACAAACATGAGTGTTACCAGGTGCAGAGTGGTGAAGTGCTGCTAAGCACTTTCATATCAAAATAGATTTTTTTACTAATTTCTCTGAGGATGCTGCAGTTTCCTCAGTGTCTGGATGCAACAGAATCCAGCCAGTGCTGCAGCTAAAAGCCCACTGTCTGCCAGACATACAGCTGGACTTGCCAGGTATTGAGGAATGTCAGTTCTGGCTCAGAGCATGCTCTGGGTTAGACAAATGGCCTGCTGGTAGTACTAAATAAAACCAAATATCCCAAAAAATCAAGAGCAGGACAATGACAAATGACACTTCCCCTACTACTCACCCAGCTTCTGACTACTTTCAGCTGTCTGGACTTCGTTCAGTCCTTACTGCTATGCCACTCTCTGCCTGAGAGGATTAGAGACCAGAGTGTGCCAGGGCCAGCTGACAGGGGCACTGCCCAAGGTGGGTTACTGACAGGATCTGCAGTCTGTGGGTGCCAGCAAACTGAGTGCAGCAGTGAGCCTTGAGGTCTTGCCATGATCAGGTACCTGCAGCTGGAGGGAACAAGGATCCAGGGCTGGCTACTGGATAAATGAACATCTGTCCTGTTACTAAGGAAGCCCATGCTGTGTCTTCTCCATATGTTCCACTGCAGACCTTCATTCCAGGGAATGAAGAGGGGAATAATTATGGCATTAGAGGGGAAGAGGATTATGGCATTGGTCCTATTTCCATTTGCAGAAGTGCTGTTTTCTGGTGTTATATGTGTTTATCTGTGTGGCTGGCTGTGTGCACACACATAGGTGTGTTTGTGTGCTTACTGGGAGTACACACACAGCCTTGATGCTGCCTGGACCCAGCGAGACAAAGATGCAGGCAGCTTCACTTCTGTTGGGCTACCAGGTTTATGAACTCCAGACAACACTTCTACTGCAGGCAGGAGGTAATTTCTGCTAAAGATCATGGTTAAAATGCAGCCTTTGTGTGGCAAATAATTTTTTCACTAGCTGTACAGACCATGTCCCTCAATATTTTCTGGAGGAGCCGGATCTCTGCTGCTGTGATGCTTTAATTACAATTAAAGTACCGACCATCCCTTCAAGGCAGGCTGTTTGAATCCACCCATGGATTACACCTCTGTTAGCCAAAGGATCTCAGTGCTACAGTAATTAGTTTACCAGTCAGCCTTTGCAGCAGCAATTAAGGAAGGAGAAAGAGAAAGTGGATCTATAACACAACAAGCTAAGAGCTGACAGTTCATTACTTAGGATTATACTGACGGCTATGACTGACTGTGTGAAGTTGATGTGGTGAAAGTAAGAATTTCTAAAATGTTCTTCCCTGAGCAGCAGCAACAAACTAGCTTGTGGGTTTTCAATCATGTATAAAGCAGGATGAGTCTATCTATACACTGTAAAGTGATCTCTCACACATTATTTTTGAGAATAATCAACAGTTATAATAAATCTTTGGATAAAAAATAAGCACAGGCTGTCTTTATTCTTTTACATGCCTGGCAGCTGCTGTCAGGACATTTTTGTTGGTGAAACACAGCATCACTTCCCTTGAGATGAAATACTTGTGACAAGAGTCAACAAGGCACTTCTGTGAACACATGACAAAGAAGTTTGCATGAATAATTTAACAGGGTAGCTGAGTTTAAAAATAGCTGCAAGATTCCAAATTAAGTACAGAGACAGGAGCTTTATAAAGCCTTTTCCCCTACTTTAAGCAGCTTTTCCAAGAGATACAGAAAGGCTTGTAAAAGCCCTAGAAATCAAGAAGTTTCAGAATCCAGCGCCCTCTCTTGCCACTATTAATATCTCGTAGTAGCCTGCACTTTCTAAATCCTCTTTAGAGAGTAATTTTTAAACAAACAACACTCAGGAATCAGTATAATTTCATAAAAGTTTAATGTTTGTTTTTAAAATAACACTATTTAATCGAGAGAAAGGAATCCACACATACAGAGTCTTCTTGGATGCTGGCAAAAGAGCTTAGAGACATACCCATGACCAGCAGGTTTAACCAGTAAGAATATAGAGAAAGCCTCACTGATTAGCCACATTAATAATAACAAAAAGAAAGGTGCCCTCCAAAGAGAGGAGCAAAAGATACCATTCCAGTCATGCAAATCTGCACTTACCTTCTCAGAACAGGTTTCCAGAAGTCTGGCAATTCAAGATAACAATTTCTTAGCTCCTGTGGAAAGTAAACAAGAACAGCAAAGACTTGTTACAGTAAACTATGTTCATCCTAAAATCCCACTTGCTGGAGCATCTGGTGGGTTTGACTGTTACAATCCCAAATCTTAGGCCCTTTTAATTATTTCCCTCCCCTCTGCATCAAAACCTTTCAATAGCTAAACAGCTAGTCAGGAAGGAATTTGTCGAGCTGTTAGACTGGAATGTTAATGGACAATGACTCAAACAATTGGCCACTTGAAAAAGCAGCAGGTGCTTTGCTGACCCTGTGCACTGTCACAGCCCAGGTGCAGAGGGAGCTACAGCTGGGTTTGAGCCAGATAAGGGAGAAGGCCGATAAAAAGACCCTTGGAAGTGGGGTAGCAGGGGTGGCACACATAAGCCTGAAGGTGTCCATCCCTCCCGACAGGGCATAAACTACAGTCAGGAGAGGCAGCTGTCATGCCTTAGAAGGTGTCATAAACCACAAAGACCCCCAAAGTGCCCTCAAACTAATTTCTGAGGCCTTTCACCTATCCTTTCTTTCTTTTTTCTTTTCTTTATACATTTTCTTACATGTTATTTTTATGCTTCAGTATTATTATATTTCTACAGATAATAATCAAATTGGCTACATACCACCTATCCTTTGCAACCAAATTGTTCTGAAATAAACCTGGCATATATATATAAACACTGGTCATTTAGTATCATTTCACTCTAATCCTCCCCAAGGGATGTATTACTAACAAGAACCTCAGTTATCCCACCTTCAGGGATTGTATACAGGCATAATACAAAATGAAAACAGCTGTCAATGAACACAATGTGAATGTAGACAGTTCATTAAGAGAAGGGAGTTGTAAGAAGTAGGATAACTAAAAGCCATGTATTTGATGCTTTAGTCTAGGATGCTAACCATATAAAGCATAAGGTTTCATCTTACAAATAAACCTGAAATAAACCTTCAACCTGTAAGCCTTTCTTGCATTCTGAAACACAAATTCAACTCTTGGGGAAATAATTACACTTACTATCTTGGATGTTCTCTCTTCTGTAGACATTGTAGCAGCTTGAGGCAGGTTGTCCATGCCCAAATATTGTATCAAATGCCAGATAGATCAAATGTGAATGATGAAGGACTATAGCAATGCAAATATGGGATTTTTTTTTCACGTAGTCAAACTGAATCCATTGCATGACTTCATTGCACTGAATACATACAATAGAAGTGTGAATTACTTTTGTAACCCTCGCTTGGACACGACAGAGATACACTGATTTTGAACCATTCCCACACCTCAGTAAAGCAATAAAGCATGTGAAACTAACTAGCTGAGGACATGAAATTTAAACAGTACCTGGAAAGTGCCATATTAAATGGGTTTAATTGCATTAAGCCTTCAGTTCTTAAGAGAAAATGCATGACAGATATTCCTTGCTAATGGACTTTTTTTTTTTTCCCCCACTAATCAAGCATGTCTAAATACCCATCTTGCAGGTGCCTAGCTACAAGACTCCTCTCATCTAATTATTGGCATTTACATTTAATTCCTGTTTTTTTCATCTCTGTCAGGATATGAATACAGCTTAATGTGATATCTGATATGAAGACCATCCCTATAATTTCTTTACCAGATAGCTATTACAGGGCTTTTCATTCATCACAGCTACCATGGCTCCTAAAGTGTTATTTTGTTTCTACATTCATCTAAAGTTTGTAATCAAATTAAACAGGGTAGTAACACAAATGGCTTGCAGTATTTCAGTGTTGCTTAAGTTCTGGCTGAAACTTCCCCCACAAAAGCAGCTTCTTGAAGAAAAATTGTATTTGATTAAGAATTGAAAACATTACCTTGTGTGCTCTACTGTCTGTAAAATGAAGATTCTTCAGTCAGACTGCTGGAAAAGGGAATACTGTTAGCCTTGAAGCAGCTCTGATGCAGGTTTTATCTCCTGCAGGTGTTCAACTATTCTCCACCACCTGCCCAACCAATTCTAATGGCTCTGCTCTCTGCATCCCCAGTTGATGGACAGCTTCATGGGAATTGTAACAGCAGCTTGACTCATTCTACCAGAGCCTAGAACTGCTAACATACAGTAATCAGCCTTCTCATCACAAGCAAAACGACAGCCCAAGGAGAGGTGGAGGTGGAATCAGAAAACAAAACCCTGAAACTAATTCCAACTATGGAGCCTTGGATTTCTGCTCTAAGGCAGAATAGAACAGTCTGCAGCTGCGTTATTCTGCTCAAGTTGGTTACAAACACAAATACATCCATATTGTCTGAAAACAGCTGACAGAAAGGATGGTCTAGCAACCATAACTTGCATCTCTCTCTTCTTCATGCCAGACAGAAGCAGAGGAGTCAAGTAAAATAAATTTTATGGCTGCTTTATACTCCTACACTGCTGTCACGTAGACTGTTTGCACATAACCATGCAGCAGGCACAAAAGGACTGAGTTCTGTCTCAGAGAATCATTTTGCTCCCTTTAACCTTCTGTAATGTTCTGAGAGAATAATAAACCAGCACAGTATTACATCAGGCGCCACATGAAAACCTGTCCCAGGTGATTTCTCTTGCTCTCTGCACTAAAGAAGTATAGTTTTGTCATGCTTTGGGATGCACTGGTTTGGTGGATGTTGTGGGTTTTAAAAAAAAACTTTTGCTATAATCACTTACTTTCATAGGTATTTCTAAAAATGCTTTGGGATTTACCAGGATAAAAAAAATAACTGGCCTTTGCCCACATTTCCTACTGTTTCCGTGAGAAAATTTAAGTTCTTTGTGAAGCATCTCTTAGATAAGACTTAGGCATTTATTTCCACCCTTGGCAAAAATTAAGGGATCATAAAACCAAAAAGATTGGAAAAGACTTCTAGGATCATTGAGTCCAACTGTTAACACAGCACCACTGTGTTCACCACTGACCCATGTCCTCAAGTGCCACATCCATGTGTGTTTTGAATACTTACAGGGATGAAGATTCTGGAAAATCTCTGCCAAACAGCAGAGACCTTGTATCTTAATCTACTACTTATACTTTTTACCACTAGAGCACAAATACATATGGAAAAAATTTACTAACAGAATGATGGTTGCTATATTTCTTCCCTGCTCACACGCTATTTAAAACTCTAAAACAAACAAAAAATCCCCCCCAAAGCCTATCTACTGCTTAGTTAAAACTTAGTCAAAGACAAGATTCCAGCAAGCTAGAAGCAAGGTTTACCTGCCTAACAGACTACCCCAGGAAAAATGACTGTGTTTTGCCTAAAACATTTGAAGGTTTCTTCTTTCCAAATGTACATTCAAAGAGACTGGAAGAAGTATTAAAAACCCACCTGGCTTTAAAACAGATTGATAGGCTGACCGCAGCTTTTCTGTGTCTCTTCTCCCACTGCTTCTTAATCGAGCTTGGTTTTGCAACAAACTTCATCCAGGAGAAAGGATGTGCCAGCCTCCATCATGACAAACTAAAGGTTACAGCAAATGAAGAGTTAATCCATTGTTCTTTAAATTTTACTAGGTATTTGTGCCTGAAGTAGCATAAAGATAGAAAAATTGTATTTGTTGAAAACATTCAACCTATATTTGTTTCCTTCCTATCAGAAGCTTTCTGAAAACCAGGAAAAAGGTAACTTCTTATGCTTTATGCAGTTTTAGAGAACTATGTCAGGAAGGAGAGGTAATGTATTGCACCATTCAAACAGACAAGTAAATCCCCATTAACTCACCCCTCCTGAGGATCTGGAAGAGTCCAAGGCCAGCCTAGAAATTAGGCTTCCCAGTCAGTGCACTATGCTACAGCTCTGCCAGCACAGGGAATGAGTACAGTGGATAAATAATTTACTGCAAGCCTCTGGAAACCACAGGAAAAACAAACAGGAAAAAAAAAAGAAAGAAAATAAGAAAAAATACATAAATAAAAATACATGCCATTTTATTAAATTACAGAAATTACTAGAGGCATGTTAATGCCTCTAGTCTGCCAATCTGCTTAGACATCACCACCTACACCACCCATTATGTTCTTGTCCATTCCAGAGGTTCAAGGGTTACCATTTACTCCTTTCCCAAAAGAGACCAAGTTAATCTTCCTTCCAGGAGTAAAGAGCCCTACCTCCTCTCAGGGATAGAATACAGGGCATGAAGAGAAGTAGTATTTAATTTAGATCACAGGCAAGTTCAGATTCCAGAAAGCTTTAGACATATATGGGGTAACAACTTCCAGTTTCTCCTTTGAAAAGTTCTTGCTTGCCCTTGGTGCTAGCTCCTCTCCATTCACAGCCAGTCAGGTTCAGCACTGACCACAACCACTACTTGTAGAAGCAACTGTACAGCACAGAACAAGGATAACAGAATTATATTGTCCTTTCCCCAAAAATAAAGTTAATTTTTAAAATTAAGTTCCACACAGATAACGCAGCATTGAATAAGATTGTCTCAAGAAGACTGTCCAGATTACTGTTTGCCACTGTATGCACTGAGACCTTAATGAAAACCAATCTGCAAAAGGAAATGAACCAGAAAGCATGTGTGTATTTAAAACCAGCACTGTCTAAAGTGCAGAATTCTAGAAAATTCAGCCTTCCCTTTAATATTTCCCTTCCCTGCACTTATATCTCTCAATACAAGGCAGGTAAGAAAATCAATTCCCCTCTTCCTCTGTGAACTTACAAGAGACCAGGCACTTTAAAGAAAAAATTGGAAAGAAAATGTGGGGAAAAATTTATCTGTCAAGTGTAAACAAAGAAACTCAGGTATATGATAAAAAAATACAGAAGAAAACCAAGAAGCAACTACAAGGGACTTTTTTATAAATCAGGATTTAAGCAACCTCTACTCATTGCCCAACCCCATTTTAAACTACCAAAGCATCTCAAACCTTGCTTTCTTTGGTTTTGACAGTATATCAGCTATGTGATAAAACTAGGGCAACAATACTAACAAAGATTTCCTATATTCAATGCAGTAACTGCTTGACATCATAAAACCAGCTCAAAGAGATTTTCTCAAAACTCTCTTCCCTTCTTAATTACCTTTTTACTGTTGACTTGACCATTTATACTAGATTTCCAAATTCAGCTTAGACAGTTCTTACATTTCTTGTATGAAAACACCGTAAGATTCTGACAAACATTTCATACCTTCCTCACACACAGTCATGGAAAACGAAGAAAAATGGTGATTTTGCCTTCTCCAGAGGTCCATGTGCAGGTAGTGATTGCAGAAATTCAAACTCTGCTGGGGTCCCTCCCTGATGCCCCACCTCTGGTTTTACACAGGGTTCAGGACTTCAAACAAACTTCCATTGAAGATGTTGACAGCAGTTCTCCCATTGACTTCAGCTGGGAATAAACTGGTTTTTATTGAGCAGGCTAACTGTTGAGTATCTTCATCCTCTACAGTTTCTCAATTTTATCAACTACTACAGGAATCAGAAACTAATGGAAATAAAACACTTTTACTGAGTTAAGAAAAAAAAGAAAACCAAGAAGAAAGCCTTGTTAACCTCCATATGTTTATTTTTTAAAACAATTTACACATAAAAATGTTATATTTATCCAAAGAAACACATTTAATACTTTAGTCTTTAACAAGCTATACAAATGAGAACCATCACACTCAATAACTCAAGGACCATTCAGGGTAGGCATGCATGTGTCTGTATCACATGAAGCGAGTCCAATTCCTGATACCAGGGTTCTGATCTTCTACTTCTTCAGAGCTGGTCAGCTGCTAAATGATTTAACACAAATAGTTACTGGATCACAATAAAATGAAAGAAAACCCATTTCAAATCATGTAAGTGACCTCAATATATCTGGTCCAGGTGTCAGGCCACAGAGCCTTACCGATTCGTTTTCTTCTCCAAAAGCCAGCCAGGATTGATTTTCTCCCCTTGCTTAGTGATGTGGCATCCATACATGTGCTTATACAATACAGTGAAACACCTTAAGTACAGATGTAATACAACAGTAATTACAAATCACAGAGACAGATAAACAGACAGATAAACAAAATCAACTCTAAACACATTCTTGCATTTCAAACAACAAAAGTAAACAAACCCATGCATTACAGTTTAAAGAAATTTTCAGTTTTAGTTCTTCTGCAAGTCTCCATTTCCTCAGTTTTAAATTGCTGTTCTTGAGCTTGTCTCAGCAGCTGGGCTACTCATGGTGCTACTGACACAAACTGGGTGAGCTGGAAATCACCCAAGAATGGTCAAAGAATAAAAGCCCCCAAAATAAAGAAGACGCACGCATTATAAACGAGATTCCATTTTAATAGCAGAGTGTAGAAAAGAAATTGGCAAAAAAATTCACATGAAAAAACATTTTACACAATTAATTATGTACAGAATAAAGTATGTGACTGCCTTCTGATGATTTACGTTTCACTTCAGTCAAGTCCTACCACAGAATGCAAAATACACACAAAACTCTCAGCTGGAACAAAAAGAAAAACAAACAAAAACCATATACATAATCCCAGCTCTGGCTCCTCAAATATTGGGACTGGCTGGGTTTACTTCAACCCACTGGGCTTTCTGCTATGCTTTCACCAATTCCTGAAGTCACTGTAGCTTCCAAACTACTGTCAGGAGCTTCTGTTTGCTCAGTCTTCTTGCTCTGGATGGTGCACATTCCCTTGCCTCCTGAGCCACCCACCTTCCCGTGTGTTTCTTTGAGCCCAGGCATTAAAGTTTCCACGCACCCAGAAGCCTGACTTTCTGTGCTGTCTCTGTCACAACTCAGTGACAGCATTTCAACAGTGCGACCTTTGCTCTCCTTCACTTGCACAAGTATCTCAGACGTGGGAGAAATGCCCTGCATTTCTAGAACTGGCATGACCACTTCTGTGGTGTCACTATTTGAGGTCTGTGATCCAGGCTGCAGCATAGGTTTCTGAGAAATCCGTGTGCAAATTTTATCTTCACAACTACCAGAAGTCAATGTAGCAAAATCAGTAATCTCTGTTTCATTCACTGTTCTTTCAATGCCCAGTTTTTTAAGTTTACTGGACTCCAGCCTAATGGACGCAATAGTTTCTAGTTTTGTGACTTCTTCTGTATTTTCCTTTAAAAGCCCTGCTGAAAGGATGCCGAAACGTTCATGTTTTACCTTATTGTCTCCCGAGTTGAAATCAGTGCTTTTCAATTCAAGCTCTGCTTTCTGGGAGGGAGTCTTCACGTGTTTCACATCCTCTGATGGTCTCTTGAAAACAGAATTATCTAATCTTGCATCAGATCCAGTGTGTCTTAATGACTTTTTTTCATTTTCAGCTACTAACCCTAGACTGGATCCAAGTTCAACAATGTTCGAGCAGGTATTGACTAACGGTTCAACTTCCTGCATCTGGGTTTGGTTATCTAACACGGTGTGGCCTGAAGGTTTAGGTTGAACTTTTTCTTGAGCTTCTAACAGGGTACTTCTAGTTTCCGTCTGTCCCTCTGTCAATTCTGAAGCATTAACCTCATTAGAAACAGATTTTGTTTCTGGATTTGGAGTATTTGCTAGATCCCAACCACTTTCAGAACAAGAATGAGTTGTGACTATCTGTTCTTTTCCATTACTAGTTCTGGAAGTGCCCCAGAGCAAGTCTGGACTATCAGTTTCTGAATAAGTTCTACAGTTATCATTTAACTTTTCCTCTACCAAATGGGAATTTCCCTGACTTTGAATTTCATTCTGTGTCTCAGGTAACAAAGTCTTTGGGCATAGGCTGTGCTTAGGCTTTACTGCTTTTATTTCTTTCGTCTCTGTCTCCAAGGTACCAGGAACATTTGTGTTTGTAACTGGAGTTTTATTTCCATCTTCCTGTCCAACCTTCTCTTCGACCTCAGTTTTCTGTGGATCACAGAATTCCAGACTGCCTGCCTGCTCTCCACCTCCTGTATGAACAAGTCCGATTTCTGCAGGCATCTGGATACCAGAAACAGGGTTTTTTTCTGGTAGTTCTGTGACTGACCTTTCTAGTAGGTGAGGCTGAAGTGATTTTTTATTCATTTCAGCCTGATTTTCAACAGGATCCAGACTCCCTGTCAGTTGATTATTACACTGTGAGGAATCCACATTCTCAGAATCCTCTTTCAACGAGGATGAGCTACTATTTGTTTTGTGAGTTGCAGATAAGTCTGCAGGTTTTGTTATGTTAGGGTTTTCTCCATTTGGAAGGGCAGAACTTGCAAGCTTGCTGTCAGCTGTACCCTTTCCACCACTACTGTAGAAAATATCATAGAGATCTTTAGCATTGGCTGTGGCCAAGCAAGAATTTCGTTTCTCTATCTTTTTTGCTTGTTCACTGAAAGCAGTTGAAGGTGGTGGTGGTCTCACAGGCATTGCCAACATTGTCTGTTCACTTTCAGACACACCTGGAGCTACTTCATCTGCAGGGATGACAGCTGCCGGCTGGACTGCTGGTGGAGGACAAGGTGGAGGTAGTTTATCTGCAGTCTGAGAAGACTCACTTTTCTCTGTTGCTTTCAAATCCTCCTCTGAGCCTTTTAAAATTACTTCTTCTCCTCCAAAAGCTTTTGATATGATATCTGGAGGCAGGAGAAGATCTGCATTTGTTTCTTTTACCACTGGCAGTGGTTTCGTGGTAGTTCCAAAGGATTTTATGGATAAAAAGGTGTTCAAAGGTGGTGGTTTACTAACTGTTGCAGTATTAGACTTCCTGAAAATCATGGTGGGGACTGGTAGATTGGGGAGAATTTTTGTTGGTGCTGGTGTGGAAACAACTGGTATCCATGGGCTAGTGTGTGGAATAACAGTTTTCCCAGACAGCTTGATTTCAATGGGCTTGATATGGGATTTTACTGACTGACACTTGTTGTCCTCTTTGTTTCCTTCTGTACTCTCTTCCTTTGGAATAGCTCCTGGTGTTTTATCCTCTTTCTCAGTCTTTTTCCAGCTGAATTTCCCAAAGGAGGTCTGGCTTGGTGACTCCTTTTTAGATTCCTCTTTCTTTTCTTCTTTCTTCTCCTCTGTCTTCTCTTCTTTCTTTAGCTTTACCATGATACCCATTTTTCGCCCAGAAGAATCTGTTTTGCCTTGAATTTCATTATTCCCTTCTCCAGACTCTGGAACGCTCTTTACTTCCTCCTTCTTTATTATTTTTGGGGTTTTCTCATCCTTCTCGTCCTTCTGTTTCTCAACCAGTTTCCGTTTCAGCTCGTTTTGGCGCCTGCGCTCTGTTTCCAGAACTACAGCCAATCCAGCCTGACGGTCTAGATTTCTCCTCTCTTCATAGAGTGGGTTTTCATCTATGTATTTCTGTGGAAATAAACAGCAACATTTTAGCCACCATTTCCATGCTAAATAAATAAATAAACAAATAAATAAATGCAGCTCTCTGACAATTTTGACTTGTTCAGTAAGTGCCACCTCAACACGAGGAGAACAGGGAACTTTTTCCTACTAAGAAACTGAGGTACTGCAAACTGCTTGCAGCAGTGCTGTCACTTTACAGTAGACACTGTTTCAGCTTCATGCAGATAAAATATCTCTGTGTACTGATGTAGTGGGAAGTTCTGCTTGTTTAGTTCAGTGGAATGTAGTGAAGTTAACCAAATACATATACTCCAAGGACTTAAATGTCATTCTTCAGGAAAGGAAGACAGAACAAGCGGAAGCTAATGTAGGTAATGTCTCTTTCCTAGTACATCAGTTACCAACCTTATATTTCTCATTGTGGGGATGACTTTTCACATGCTGCTCTGCTGAGATTTGATCTCCAAAAAATTCATGACAGAGCTGGCAATAATATCCAGTGATGGGAATCAGAAACTCAGAGCCTGAAAAGGCCAAAGAAAATTATCAGAGAAACAAAACTTAATAAATGCCAAGCTCTTAACAAAATTGGTCAACAACAGCAAAACCTCCAGGAATGTTCTTTCTGGAACAGTTAATGCTGCTCTCCTTACAGTTACACAGGAACCACCACTACCAGGAACAAACATGTAAAGTGAAGAAGTTTATTACTATGCTTCAAGATTTAAGTGCTCTCTATCGCATTAAGGGAATCCAGTATTCAAGTAGGTTAATATTTCCTACAGTCTTGACCTATTTTCCATCTTTCTGGTATAGTCTGCTCAAATACTAACCACCTGGTTTATAAACAGAACACAAATATTTTCATTGAAGTTCAGCAAGATTGCATCCTTGTGCCTACAGAACCCACTAGTTATCTAAGACACTGCAGATTCTTCTTTAGTGGGCACTACTAGAAATAGGTAACAGATTAATAAAATGAGTTGATCATTGGCAGGCCTTTTAGACATTCATATTTTAAATCCTATATTAATTTTCAACTCAGTTACAGCTCCTTCCATATGTCTGTCTCAGATTCTCTATATCTGCACTAAAACAAGTACTCATCCTTCAATTTTCAGGGAGACCTCTGCTAAAAATGTACTGAATGGAAAAGCCTACTACAAGACTGTGTGGAATACTGTGCAAGATCTACCCAAACATTGCCAACTCTTGTGGTCATGCTCTGAATTCTAATATGTTGGCAAAAATTACTTCAGAACTATACTGAAAGACAATTGGTATTCAAAATAAAAAAACTAATCTCTAAAAAGAGAAGAAACCACACTTTTCCTACACTCTTGCTCTAAGACCTTTTCCACAAGAACAGCCAAGAAACTAAGTAATTTGCCTTTTTCCTAATATTACAGTATCTATATGTGCTCCTATACCAATGTAAAGTTCTGAAAATTCCTTTCTCTGAGCAAGTGGAACTTGCTGGAGGGCAAACAGGGAAGATAGTCGAGTTAATAAAAATTAACATACCTTTGGCAGGAACCGTTATCTTATCAATGCGTTTTATGGAGTCTTGTTTGGTCTCACTCTGGGTCTTCGAAGCCCAAGGTCTGTTGTAAGGATCCAGGGTCTATTTGCACAGTGACAGAGGTACACAGGCTCATATATTACACTAGCAAGGCAAGTACACTTGTCTTTTTCCTTTTTAATATCCTTTTAGAACACTGAACATTAAAATCAACGTGCAAATATTTACAAGAACTAATTTTCCTCTCTTTTCCCTCCCATTTTGCAATTTACAGTGACAAAATAACCTGTGAAAAGTGTATAATGTAAATGACCGCAAAGAACAGGTAAACATATGAAACACAAGTGGCAAACCCGAGCAAGCTGAACACAGGCCCCATTTACACTATCTGAAATACACCAGTAGCTGTACAATTGCTCAAGTCCAATATTAGGGGAAAAGAATTTGCTACTTCTTGGGTTCTTTATTACTCCAGGTTCTCTTGTAAAATGTAGTTCTGTGATGTATGTTTTAGTGTTAATATTCACAGCAATATGAAATGCACTTAGTGAAGGAAGCCTGCAACATACCTGTCTGTGTTTCTTATTATGCATGTGTGTGAAAAAGTCAAACATGGTCCCGCAGATGGTATTGCAGTCTTTGCACCAGTGGTTCCCTGCATCATAATATTCATAAATATTGGCCAACTGGAAAGGATGTTTGGAGGACTGTGAGGAGGATTCTGCTGGCTTCGGGCTTCTACCTCTCGATTTTTCATTAGAAGTTTTTGATTCCTAAATTGAACAAAAGGAAACACTTCTCTAAGAGAAGGCAGGACAGACAAAATGCTCTAGAACTCAGAACCTGCCTCCAGCAGAAGCCATACACACCAAAAAAAAATATATATCACCTGCTTTTCAGCGCCCAGGTTAATTCCACTGTTTCAGAGAGCTGGTATTGCCGACTAAGATGCTGCGTGGCTGCAGTGAAGAGTTTCCAGTAAGGGTCCCAGATGTAATGGCTGGATGGTTGTAGGTAATCAAGGAACCAAATTAACAAACTCCCTGTGGCATGCACCCTTCCCACTTTATTGGTTTCACATAACAGTTCCAATTTACCATACTAGCCAAATAGTGCCCAGAAGACCTCAAATGGTTCCCCTAGAGGCATTCAGAAGTTACTGTAAAAGTAGCTTGGATGAAAGCAGAATGGAAAAGGAAGCAAAAAATCAGTTGAATAAAAGTATTTAACTCCATCAGTTTTATCAGATTGAGTGCTCCTGAATTCTCCAGAAAACTTGTTGCTTAATTATAAAAGAAAGATGGTGTTTTGTTAATTACCTCAGTATATAGGGTGAAGGATCTTGTGATTTAAACATGTGATGTTTGCACTTACATTGATCTGTACAGAAAGACGCCATATAGTGATATACAGACATTTCAGGACTCTATCCAAAATTAATACTAAACTAACACTTGTAGCAAAACAAGTATTATCTGAAATATACCATGAATGAGCCCTGGTAATTTAGATTACAATAGTACTAGATGTATTTTGAGTTCTGAGTTACATTTTCAAAGGCATAAAGTCCATCATGTTATCTTTTTGCATGGCAGCCTGGAAAGAACAGCATCTTAATTTAGCAGACTCGAGCTGGTTGCATGTTATTCACTACCAGTACTGAACAAATTTATTTAAGCAGATTCAAAATTGTCAAATAACATCTGCCTTACTTTAAATTCCTTAACACCATCCTCCACAACATGCATTGTAAATCAAAGCACGAAGAGACAGCCAGGCCACTATGCACGCCACAGATATCCATACCCCAATATAATCTAGTTCTTGGTAGCAGAATAAGAAGTAACCTAATGAATATTTGCACGTATTCTGTCAGCAAGAACATAGCAGACATTCTCTTGAACAATGAGATCAGCTTATGATCTGCAGGACATGCATGGAATGATATTCACAATATCACACAAGCATCAATGTTTATGTTATTTATAGACATACACCGATAAAAATACTATCTCAGTCAGAACTTTAAAAATACAGTCCTTCTCAGATAGACAGGTGACAGCCCACTCTTAACTCCAGTTTGTGCATTACCCCAGCTCAAAGGTGCCTTTATAATTTGCTATTTAGAGCCCAGACAGGGTGATCTGTGTGCTTAGCACAGTAACACTGGCTTCACCTCTGCATTGACTGTATAACTACAACACACAGACACAGGGTCAGCAGCAAGGGACCACAAGGTACATTCCAAATAAGCAGAAGGGCAAAGGCTTTGCCTTCAGGTTGGCAGAGTCAACCAATCTCAGTGAAGAAAGGCCTGCACCATCTTTCTTTTAATGAAAAAAGTTAATCAGAACTACAACGTGAATTTTAGAGGCTGAAGGCCTACATATGTATGAAAATATTAAATGTTCCTGTCCAGAACTCACAATTTTCCATGCTAAAATAAGGAACTATGAAAAGGAGATCAAGTCATTATGGGTGTGGACAAGACAGACAATGCAAATTAAAATAATGAGAAATATATTCACATGTGCCATATCTCAAGAAAAAAAAAATATAACTTAATGCAATGGAGGACTTAATATACATTTTTGCCTACTTTAGTTTTATGAAGTGGTAATTGAAGCAAACGATTTGTTAAAGTAAGTGGACAGTAAACTTCAGAGATGTTTCGAATAACAACAAAAACCAAAAGCAAGTCTTTAAATTAAAGATACCTAATGGGCTCTCAGACCACAATAAAGCATAAGGAAAATTTTACAGGATAAACAAATTTGAATGACTTTGTAGGAAATACAGAATCACAAAATGGGTAAGGTTGACAGGGACCACAATGGGTCATCTGGTCCAGCCTCCATGCTCAAGCAGGGTCATCCCAGAGCACATGGCATTGGATTGTGTCCAGACGGCACTGGAATATCTCCAGTGAGGAAGACTCCTCAACCTCTCTGGGCAATCTGTTCCAGTGCTCGGTCACCTACACAGAGAAGAAGCTCTTCCTCACATTCAGCTGGAACTTCCTGTGCATCAGTTTCTGCCCATTGCCTTTTGTCCTATTGCTTGGCACCACTGAGAAGAAGAATCTGGCTTCACATTCTTGACATCTTCTCTTCAGATAAATTGGTGAGGTGCCCTCTCAGTTTTCCTTATACCTCTTACCCTACTAACACTTTCCTCTCTGAAAAAAATATATATGCTAAGATCTACACAAAATTAATCTACAATTTCCCATTAGGTATTTCTGTTACATATTTGAATAAACATCTGAAAAGCAGGATAATTGATTTCCTGAATACAAGCATAACCTTTCAGACGGTAGTATCCATCCTACTTTCAAATTAGAACTATCTTCTGGAATGCAGTAAGCCTGTTCTGGTACATCCAGCACAGAGTAGTACAGACCACGTCAGAGAGACCATACTGATGCATACTGACATTCTTTAAGAGAGAACATATGTACATAAAAAACACCTTATGCTGACCATCATCTTTAGGTCTTGTGATTTGTTACTATCATTACCCAGTGAGAAGACCAACACGCTCCCAACTTTCAGAGAGCTTTGCTGCTATAAACACTTCTCCCTGAAAGGCTACAGCAGAAATTTTGTAGAGGAAAAAAAGTCTGTCTTCCTGGTATGGTATAGAGACAAAACAGCTACACACACTCATGATACTGTTCAATCCAACCAACACCTCAGCAATACCAAGATAAAAAACAGTAAGTGGTGCTGAACTGAACAAAACCTGAGGGACATTATATACACTGATACATTGACTCTCACCTGCACGCACCATCAAAGCCAGTGTATGAGATGTGGTAACAAATGACATCAAACGATCCTTTACTAACTGTTTGGGACCAGCTGTCTCCCCAGTGCCCTCTTCTCTTAGTGGGAAAATCATAAGCACACAAACTGTAGGACTTTACCTTGTTGGAGGAAGATGTTTTCTCTACACCTTTTGCATTTTCTGATTTGCTGTTCTTTTCCGAGGAATCTTTAGTTTCCACAGATGGTTTCCGTGGTTTTTCAAATATGTTAATCCCCAGGATTTGTGCTACTTTGTCAAGCTCAGACTGCTTCTTGTCAGCCGCGTCGGATTCTTTATGCAGCTCTGCAATCTCCTTCATAATATTCTCTTGTAGTCTGTTCACCTCAACCAACAAGGGGTCTTTGTGTCCATCCTTCTCACGACGCTTTTTCCTCAACATCTCGCCTGCCAATCAAGGAAGCAGAAGAGTCAGAAAAGCAACAGGAAAACTGATTTTAGATCCGTACAATAATTCCAGCAACAAGTCAAATACTAATATAAAGTATTATGGTGAAATATCACTAAATCTCCATGATGTGCCTCTGTGAGGACTACCACAACACACACCCTAAGAGAGGCACCATAATCCTCCAGAGTATCAATTTATAATCACTATTTCCCTGTGTGGCAAAACAAGCAAAAGTTTAATTGCCTATTCTAACCTGAAAGTGTAATTTTCCAAAGGTGAGGGAATTAAGTATTTACTTGGGCCAAACAAGTATTAAAGACACAAAAAACTAGCTCTCTTGAGAGAGGACTTTTCCATCTCCAGATAAGATTCATGAAAAATTGAAAGGCACAATAACATCTTCAGTCACTGTTTCTCACTTCTTCTAAAGAAGCACTAAAATGCATGAAGTATAATCCCTTTAGCTTATCAGGCCAACAAGATGCAAGAGCAACTGTCTGCTCATATTTTGATGTAATTGATCTTAATACAGTAACTAGGTCACTGCTTTTTCAGGAGTTGTGCCTTGCCAGGAGTATGAAAATATATTATGGACTATTCTTATTTTGGTCCTCCTTCTCCTGTTAGATACCAGGACTTGTGACACATCCCAATGGGGTAGAAAAAAGAAACAGGGGCTGGGGGAGTGGTAATGCACTTTACCTTGTTGTTTACGAAGCCTGTCCAATTCAGTCTTGAGATAGTAAAGCTTCTTCTGCCGTGCTTCTCGATCAGTCTTCAGTTTTTCTCTCTCTTCTATCACCTAAATAAATTGGAAGGTGTCTGCCTTTTCTTCTCTTCCCAACACATGTTAAACAGTCTTGCAAGAAGACCTCAGCTTTCCAGACACAGAACACTTCTTGCTATTCCCAAAATGTTCTTGAATATTTTAATACAATAAATACACCTCTCCCTCTGTATCTTAAAGTAACTCTATTTAGTGGTCATGCTGCCAGTTTGCAGGCAATTTTTTTTCTTTTGGGCAATGTATTCCTCTAGACTGCTCTGTTTGTTGCACCATTTCCCAAGACCCTTAGGTTCAGCTGACTATCTTCTACAGGGCTGACCAAGATCAATGCCAAATAGCTGTTCAAAACTCACACAGTATCTCTACAGGAGCATGTTCCATCAGCCTTCACAACCCTTCACCTTCCCTCCTGCATTGACTCTGGCCCATTTCAGCTTTTAGTTAGGTTTTGCTTCAATCTAACATGAAACATCAGGATGAAATTTGTTTCTTGTTCAGTAAGGTAAACTGCAGCATGAGGAGCTCACAAATCCTTTTTTCACTGGTTTTCATTGATTCTCATAGAAGAAGCAAAGCAATATGCTAAAATGAAACCTGAAAAGTTTGTTCAGTTTCTTTTCCAGCTTCATTTTTCAAGAGACAAATACCAAGTTTTTTTACTTTCACGAGGCTCTTAAAGCCTGCTATAGACTCCTCCCTTAAAAAACAAGTGGTCCTGACTTCCCTAGACAATCACTTCTACTATAGCAATGTCAATGTTGGCAGGATCCCTGAATCCTTCCTGAAGTAATTCTACCAACACAGTTAAGCTACATCTTAAACAACATAAGGAGGTTTTTTAAATTATTATATTGGTTTTGTATGCTATTTTTTTTATCATCAAAGCACCATTCTCTCCTTCTGAGTTTTCTGCAGCATGGGGGTATCAAGTGCAGCATGCAAATTTTTATACTCCAAGCCATTGCAGCAAAAACCCAGTGGACAAAGCCCAAGTCAAATATTTCTGTAGTGCAGACAAAGCCTTACAAGTTCTACCAAGATGCGCAGATGAACTACCAGAGTATGTCAGGGCAGGAGAAAACCACACACCTTTAGCCAAGAGAGCTCTTCCAAAAGTACTAAATTTCATTAACAACAAAATTTCAGCCGTGTTAGCTGAAGAAATTATTTCTGCAAGAAGTGGAGGCTCACTTATTTGCTGATGTAGCACTTCATACAAGTGAAGAAAAGGCTCTTATAATAAAAGATCATATTGCAGCCTCAATACCTAAATGGGGTTTGAAAGAAAAATGGGCACAGATATTTTACCAAGGTCTGCAGTCACAGGAAAAGTGGCAACAGTTTCAAACTAAAAGAGGGTAGATTTAAACTAGATATAAAGGAAGCTTTTTTTTACAATGAGGATGGTGAGGCATGGAAACAGGTTGCCCGTAGTGACTGTGGGGCTCTGAGCAACCTGGTCTAGTGGAAGGTGTCCCTGCCCATGGCAGTGGGGTTGGAACAAGATGATTTTTAATTGTCCCCTCACACCCAAATAGTTCTACGCCTTTATTTTAACAACAAAGACCAAGTGGACACCAGTCTGAAAATTCAAACTACTTTTGGGAATCTTCTAGTTCTTTGACAGTTGTGTAACTACAGTTTCCTATGTTAAAATACATTCTCCCCCACTACTCTCTAATTATTGTACAAACCAAGATAATTAGAAGATGAAAACACTAACATGCATGACCTGAATTGGTGTCAGAGCCTCCAAGTAGTTTCCTCTTAATTCTTCTCATTTTGTGATTTTTGTAAGAGAATTAATATAAATGTAGAGGGAAGATTGTATGTGATGGTGAATGATTTTATCCTTTAGTATGTATTTAAGAATGTCTAATACAGGTATAACCATGGTATTTAGTACAATGTAGCACGTTCCTCTGTTTCAGTTTGTCCCTCTTGCCTCTTGTTCTATCACTGGACAGCAGTAAAAAAAGCCATTTTATTTTCTTTACACTGTCCCTTCAGATTTTTACAAATCTCCAGATATCTTCAGGTATTTCAGTATCTAAATCTCAGCAGAATAAAGCCAAGCTGTGGCCACCCTGTGTTTTCTCTGTAAGGTTTTGGCTGGTCCAAAGAAATTCAACTTTGTTTTTGATTTCATCTGTTCTGCCATAGCCGATGGCATACGACTTTGGGAGATTTAAAATGAATTTTTTACAAGTGTCACAGATTAATACAGACAAATGCTTAGAAATCGTTAACAGAAGTAAACTAGGTCAAACTATTTTTAAACTGGAGCAACTCAGAAAGAAAAGTGCACCTGAAGAGAAAAAGCTTCCACCCCACCAATCATGCAATCCAACACATTCTGAAGTATCAGAGTACCAAACATACCTTCTGCTTTTGAGCTGCCCGATTTTTTTCATCCGACATCCTTTCTGTGGTATTTTTGAGAGGGTGTGACGACAGACGAAGGGGTGCTTTGGAATGAGAAGGAGTGGTAGGGACTTGAACAAGCACAGAACCATCTCTCTTTACATCAGGGACATCCTTTCCCAGAGAGACTGTCTCGATCACCCGGAGATTGGGACGTGTGGGGTTCGCTGACATGGCCATAGTAAGAAGACCGTGAGCTTCTGGTAGCGTAGGATTAGGCTGCTGGGCAGGGGGGTACATGGGCCAGCCAGAGGCTGCATATGCCATATAGTGCCCATATGCATCATATCCTGGAGGAGCCATTGTGGGAGGGGGATAGTTTTGGGCCATTTGAGCAGCAGTGTAGTGGGAATAGTTGGGAATTTGGTATTGGGAAACAGAAGTAGGTGTAGGTGGCAAACTAGCAGGGGTTGGTGGAATTGAAGGAATGAGAGAGACAGAAGGAAGAGGCTGTTCTGGTGCATGTAGAGGTATCTCCTGTCCTACTGGCTTGTTCTTAGTATAGTCTGACTTCTGAAGAGAGGATGCATCTTTAGACTGCTGGAAAGAGCCCAGAGGTGACACTGAACGCTGCTGGCCTGACTCAGGAGAACGAGTGTCACTCCGGCTGCGGCGCAGCTCCCAAGCGTCCAGTCTGCGAGCGTCTGAAGAGCGACGATCCGGAGAACGAGATGCCAGCTTTTTGCCATGAAGGCGTTCCTGGGTACGAACAGCCAGTTTTCCAATTTCAGCAACACCAATGTCAAGTCCAATGGTTTTGAGTAAGTCGTGGATCTTTGCATACTCTGCGTTAGGCTCTTCTATAGGATCCACCTTGACAGCTGGAGCGGGAGAAGGAGGCGGGCTCATCTTCTGTACTATTATCTCATTGCCACAACTCACTGGGGGCTTCTCTATGGGGAGAGATTCAATTTTGGTCTCTTCATCCTCATCACCATAAAGAAATTTCTCTTCATCCTCAATGTCAGGAAAGCTACGCCTCCTCTTCTCCTGAGCACTGACAGAATCAGCCATCATGCCCAGAATTCGGGAGAAACCACTGCCATCCTGACTGGCCCTCTCATGAGGCAGCAGGAAGTCAGCATGGCGATCAGTGGGCTCTGACTTGGGTTCTACCTTTTCTTTCTGACTTAAGAAGCTTCCAAACTTCTCTTCAAATGCCAAAGTGTCTTTGGGAGGCCCAGAGAGTGGGTCCCACTCATACAAACCTTCATGCAACTCCTTGTTTGAAGACTCCACAAGAGAGCCTTTGTTAAACCGTTTGAGAAAGTTTTCCACTTCAGAAGCAAAAGGAGCTATGTTGTTGTTCTGGGGCAAAGAAGACTGACTAGAAAGAAGAGGAAGATCCTTGCTGGGGGCTGGACTGCTTGAAAAGCCCTCGGGCTGAAAGAGAGAAGATACTATTTATTTAAGGCACTATGCACTTCACAGAACAAAGGAACATGTTCATTTCTCCTTGAGTTCACAGCTGAATAGAAGTGTTAGAAGAGACAATATACAGTTGAAAGAGAACACAGAAGATTACAAACCAAGTTGCCCAAAGATTCTGGAATGCCATGTCCAACAATGAATGCTTATCTCAGAGAACACACAAAATCACAATTATATTTCACAAATGTTTTGCAAGCATAAGAACTGAAATTTTAAAATTGAAACCCTGTTACATAATTTTGGATATGCTTTGAGTTTAGTCATAGTCACATAGGATTTCAATACCTTAATTCAGGCAAAAACTACTGCATTGGGATTATTCTCAATCACTTTTTCAGATATTCATAATTAATGCCATATTAAATAGCATTTCCAGTAATAGGCATGGAACAGGATGCTCAGTATCTGAGCACTCCTGAGATAAATATGTCACTGTTAAACCAGCACTGATCAGTAAAAGAGGCAAATCAAAGTGATGTGTTAAAACACAAAAAGTCAGTTTATCACAGTAGTCACAGCCACTTATTTGTCCATTGCTCTAATTTTGAGACTCAATTGGTATAGCTTTGGTACAAATTAAGTAGGGCTGATCCCAGTCCATAGTTCAAAGAGAAAAAAATAAGGAAATTTAAAAGCTGTTTTCAGACAGAGGTACTGAGGATGCATTAAGCAGTTCTCTAAGTCTATAGAGAAACAAGAAAGAGACACTGCAACAGGGGAAGAGCTTCAATCAATATCCTGACTTTCTGTGATACTATGAGAGTCAGCTTTTCTATGAAAGCTGGCCCAGATCTCCACATCCTGGGTTGAATTTCTACAAAGACATTTTATTCTGTCTCAGATCATATATATATATATATATATACATACATATATATATATATATATATATATATGGGTGTATATATATATATGATTAATGATTAAATGCCATAGCCATTTAAAGTTTCTAAGGCACTTTGAACTTATACTGCCCTGCAGAAAGATACCTATCCTTATCCTCTTAAGGGAAGGGAAACAAAAATTTGGATTTTCTATTTTGGAAATCAAACTAACACTGTATCATGAAGTAACTGTTTTGGAAAGTAGAAGCACATAGACAGACACACAGAGACCAAACCTGAACAGCAGACTCTACTTCCATCTCTACTCGTTTCTTCAAAATAGATTTTTTGGGCATGGGTGGGATTTCTTCAGGCCTATATGTATACCGAGGCTCGGAAGTCTGTAATGTGTCAGCCAAGCCAGGGATCTCGTAGCCACTGCCTGAAACATCATGATTCAAGTTTCTGCTGCGCTCCTCTTCTTCTCTTTTCCTCCTTGCACGGTCAAGCTCTCGGAATTCTTCATTCAGATATGACGGGCTCAGGCTCCTACTACGGCTGCGGCTTCGTCTGCGGTAGTTTCGCGTTCCTGATGAGAAACCCTGATGCTCTCCACTCACACCATGCATCTTCTCATCCTTTTCATACCGTGGACGCTTGATTTCTCGTCCCCTCTCCTCTGCCCTCAGTGGGTAGGGGGATCTCCTCAGTTTGTCACCATCTCTGTCAGATCCACGAGGCAGCTCCTCCCGACGGCCATAGTGTGGACTGTAATCTGAACGGTGCAGGAAAACATCTCGGTTGCGGTAGTCTTCATCATGCCTCGGAATGAAGGGACTTGAAGGCTGATCTTCATGCACTGGGTATCTCTCAAGGCCACGAGGACACGTGAGGCCTCTAGTGAATATTGGACCATCAGCCATATCATCCCTGTGTAAGAGAAACACAGAATAGAAGTACTTGAATCAAAGTAAACAAAGTCTTACTCCTACTCAAGGGTAAGAAATTTCCAAACCAGTTTCAAAATAACATCTCCCTTACTAAACAGAACCATTTTATGTACTTAAAAGGCAGGGTAGAGAGGGAGACTTATTTTTAATGGCACTGTACATCCCTCCTAGGAAGTTACCTTGAACACAGTGATGTAAACAATTCAACTCATACTGAGGAATAAGAGCCTTGAAAAATTGATAGGATGGATTCATTCCTGTAAATGTGAGAGACTACATGTTTTAAAAAAACTCTTACTATCATATTTCAGACCACAATCCCTTTCCTCACCTCTCCCAGTAAGATGCCAAGGTCAGATTTCCTATAAATTATTCAAGGTATAATTCAGTTTCACACTGGCAAATGCAACCAGATCCTCTTTTTATCTTCAACTGTGGACAAGGACCACAAATTCTATCAACATTTGCTTTTGTAACAGATATGCAGGCAGCACTGTCACTAATCACATGAACCCCATACCTAAAAAGAAGCAGTTTCTGATATCTATAAAGCAAGGAGATTAAGTGTAATGGTACCATTCTTCTGTGCCAGCCCCTGTACCATTACACACAGGGGATGTACAACTGTCACAATCAGAATAATCAGCTTCTTCTATTGGAATATCTACTTTTGGACCAATTCCTACGGACACCTACAATTATGGGTACTGTTTTAACTAAGGCCTTTTTCTTTATGCCTAAAAACCTTTCTGGTACTTTTCTTTAGATAAGGCAGAAACAAAGCAAACCACTTTAAAAGTTACCAACCGCTGGTTTTACTCATTGATATTTCAAAATCTAGCAAGATCATCAAAGAAAGAAAATGTGCTCCCTAAGTGACATCAATGAGACAGAAGACTCTTTCCTGAGTAAATCAATTTGAGATAAACCATGTATAATGGCCTGAATCCACAAAAATCACCTCCTCCTACTCAAAAAAGTCCCTCCATAGATTTGAGAAGGGACAA
Organism: Dicaeum eximium; assembly: GCA_013396995.1. Classification (NCBI taxonomy): domain Eukaryota; kingdom Metazoa; phylum Chordata; class Aves; order Passeriformes; family Dicaeidae; genus Dicaeum; species Dicaeum eximium. Next base: position 869,844 of record VWZP01004822.1, on the reverse strand, counting down.
ATCAAGTCATGCCAGAAGACTTCTTCAAAAAAATCTGCAAATAAATTACAGCCCCAGTTTTTCACAACAGACTAAAGAATAGCAGAGATGCACAGACAAAGTCTTTTTCTTGGGTATTTTCATAGTTTACACATGCATATTTAAGAACAAAATCAACACAAAACTTCACTTTACCTTGCATCATTGCAAAGCATTTATTATCAGTCCAATACATCTTATAAAACAAATCTGGCATGCACCCGTACCCACTGTATTACATGGTATCTTTCCAGTTTTTAGCAAACTCCACATATCCATCTCCTCCAAAAGCACAAAAATATCTACAAATAGCTATATTAAATTTCATAAATAAATGTTGTTTTCACTACCTACATAAAGGTATGTCTATTCCCAGTGGCATGTTTTCTGAGAGCCTGCTAAACCTGTACAAGCTGCATGAACACACCTGATGGAGTAACAGATGTGTTTCACCATATACCCTCAGCTGATTTTTGTGCAAATAAAATTATTTAGATGCATGTTTGGCAACTATCACCTACAATTCAAAAACTCTGACTGTAGTGACAAAGCACAGGAATTTTTAATCATATTTTGGAAAGAAAGGAACAGCAAACCTATTATATTTAAAACTAGCAAGACATTCCAAATACACTCTGAACTGCTAAAAGGCAAATTCAAAACCTGGAAATTAAATACAGCTGCGGGAAAAATGATTACTTGCCTTACAGGATTCTTTGAAACATGTTTTCTGTGCATACAGTCCAATAGAGTTACATCCCTCTTAATTGGTTTGGATGCTTTCAGCCAGTGATGTCCACTACTGGCTACTGCACCCCCAAGAGAGGACACCAGGTGGTACCACCGTGACCATCCCAATTCTTTCAGCAACAAAGAATCCACTAATCACTGGAATTTGCAGTTTCAGAGATGGAAAACAAACCACAGGCTACACAGGCACGATGCCTCAGAGACCTACAACTAGTGTAAGGTAATTTATTTTTTGGCATGTTTAGTCACATACACAGAAATAGAAATAAATAGCGGTATTCTGCTGTCACCAATCAACAGGACTCCACTTTAATACACAGTCTTTGAATAGGGAGTCAGATGAGCTGTTCATATGCAAGCCAACTGTTACTCTTGATATTATGCCAAAAAATGCTATTTCAGAACATGGCTTAATACAGACCAAATCTCTGCAGTGATTTGGTCTATCTTTTGTATTAACCTCAGATGAAAGAAATGGTGGGATGCTCTCTATAGCTTGTGCCAGCTCGTGATAGTAGTAGAATGTCTTAAAAATACTGAGAGCCAGAGAGATGGAAGACAGGGAGAGAGAAAAAGGTTTATTTTTCACTTTGACAGATTGAGATTCTGGAAAACAAAAAAAAAACACTTACTGGTCCAAGCAGGAGACTAAAGCTGCTTAGGTGACACAGTCCAGCAGCATTCAGTGTGCCTATTTAGACATGTGCAGGAGACCAGCTGCACTAGAAACTTGGGGGAAGTTCTTACAGATGTTTTAGGATGGACCTGCATGTGAACACGCACCCTGAGAAAGCCTCCTCGGGGATACTAAAAGTCCACTGCTGCAGAAGACTCTAAAAGCCTCCCTGATTTCCCTACTTTGGTATTTTATTTCCTTTATAGATTAATTAACCTGTCTACCATCCCAAGGCCCCACAAATTACAGAGAATAATGTGTCAAAGCGATTATGTGAAATACCAAAGTAGAGTAGTTAACGAAAATAGCTGAGAATAACTAAATTCAGAATTATTTGCTCCAATTACCTCAAAATTTGAAGAGACATCTTCAGGAAACACTTTTTTCTTTTGCCTTTTTTTTTTTTAATTAGAACAAGAACGTACCACATGCCAAATAAAAATGTGATAGGGGTGGTAACAATAAGGACCATTTTACAGCCCAGTGATAAGATATAAAGCCAGTGTCCTGGTACCAGGGCAGCCTCTCAGAGAGGGGGGGAAAAAACCATATAGAAAAATACCTGATAAACAATGTCCTTAACCAAAGACCAAGTGTCTTTTGAAAAGAAATAAAATGGCTAGCAGTGAAAAAACTTAGAATTCAGAAGTAGTACCTAGATGATTTAGGAAAAGCTAACAGGTGACTTAGTTGTCACATACTTTAAGCTTCTGGACAATGGGCATCACTCAGAAAAGGGCAGGCAGCACAGATTAAGACAAAAAAAAGCAAATGTAACAACATGAAGTTCTTGCATACTTACACTACAAATACAAGGAAGTCACTTAAAGATTAAAGTCTACATGGTCTCACTTTATCTTCTTCTCATTCTAACTCATCTGTCACTTTTAAACCTTCTCTGGAGTCTATTCTTACCATTCTGTTTCGCACCTATGGGTTCTGTAATAGAGAAGTCAATTTTTGTGATTTCTCACTCTTAGGTTAAATAAACTGCGCTACACCTGATGTTACTTCCAACCATGCATCAGCACCACAGAACAGGTTAAATCTAAAATCTCACCCAAGAACATGAAGCAATGGGACAAACACCACCATCCCCTACCCCAAAAGTTCCTAATTTGCCAGAGAAGTGCCAGTTCCCAACACATCACTTCCTTTTCCTTCCAATCACTGTAGTCTCCCTGAGCATACACACTCATGTCATTTAGAAGATTACAGACTGCACAAGGGATTTACAAATCAAACACTGATGCCAGGAGAACTGAGGTAAAGGCATAAAAGTGACAGTACCAAAAACCAAACTCTCATTTGGTTTTCTACACCTGCTGAAACTTAACTTTACACCTGAGAAAGACAGGAAATTCATTTATTCTGCTTACTTCCCTCTCTCTTGTTTTTATTTTTTTAACAGTTGATGATATTTGCATCAAAAATGGAAGTGGTAATGTTTTTTTTCTGTGCTAGATGCTTATCCCTGGCCTGAAAGTGCAACTGTATGCTCTGGGGCACAAGCTATGCCATCTTTAATTTTGCACTTCAAGACAAAGAGAATTATTTGCACAGCTTTCTGATTTTCTTTCTTTTGCCAGTAAATACTGGTTCTCCGACTGAAGGCGAAGAGTTACTAATTGTATCTACTAGTATTTTTACTTCACTGCTCACAGCAGTATTTTTAACACAAAATAATTCTCTCTGTTAACTGTTTCCTTCCAGTTTTAGTCAAGGGATCCTAAGAACTCTAACACTTCCTTTATAATGTATGAGACTGTCTGACTATGTTCTCTTCTGCAAGGATTTTCAAGTCAAAATAATAATCTCCTTCAAGCTGCTTTAGAGTTTTCTTCTAGACTAGTGTCAAAAATCAGGAAAGTAGACAATTCCTCACAATAAATGAGGAAGTTGAAGCTTTACACTATCCTTATACTAAACAACCTTCCTTTCAGTAAAGACTAGGTAGATTCATAAGAAACAGAAGGTGGCTGAAGTAGTGAAATGTCAAATGAAGTGTCTCCATGTGACATGCCACCCTTAAGGAAAAGGAAGCACTGGAGGGATTGACATCACACTCCCTCCCGCAATACATGATGTGCATGCTTAGTTTATATGGGATTTAGAAGCAGCTGACAAAAATTAGAGAAGAAATATCTGTTTAGAGTTACACAGGCAGAGACTTTAGTTCAGGAATTCTCTGCACCACAACTTGCAAGAGGCTGGGGGAATATTCCTGGGAAGCACCGCCACATGCTTACCCTCACTCCCTAGGCATTCAGTGGCTAATGAAATGTTTGGTCACACCCAGTAGAGCCTTCCCAGGTTGTGTCACCCACGTGAATCCCCACGTGTGGAGGACCATACCTGTCACTCAGGTTATCAACTGGTGAGCCCAGTCTATCAGGCAGCCTCCTTCGCTCCGGTGTGCCAGTGCAGTACCGGTCATTACCGACAGTAATCCGCAAACTGTGCTCCAGGGAAGACTCAGAGCGGAGACTCGGTGAACGCCTCTGTAAATTGAAGAAAGAGTGCATGCCCATCAATCAGAGGATTTTAATCTCAGCTACAGAAAGGAAAGTGATTCTGCTCTGCTTAGTAAATCCAACTTGAGGGGATGGATCAATTAAAAAAATCAAACTAGAAGAACTACTGTTCCAGATACTTCAATTCTATTTAGTTACTAAAGAAAGGGGAAGGTACTGACTGCATTTAATTTCTCATCCCAGGTGCTAATAACATGCTCTATATTTAAATTATCTAGAAATTTTCAACTCAAAAATACATTTAATAAAGGACCATTTTGGAAGATGTAAAAACAAAGAGAAAATCACAAAGTCCCAAATTTGCTGTTGTTCTCCCTTCTTTGTAGAAAAGAAGCAGCTAAATAAACATTGCATAAAAAACAGTGCCAGGAATTTCTGAATAAACTGTCTGGATTTCTGGCCCTTTACAACATTAGTAACAACATGAATCTAAGTGTAAACAAAGATTTTCCTAGCAGTGATGTTTTTAACAGTTTTCCTCACCTCATGCTGCTTTTGGCAGACAAGCACAACATAATACTAAAAACACCAATGCCACCTAGAAACACCTTTTATAGGTGTTTAAAATTCCCATTACCATTATTTAAAGCTGGTAGAGATAAACCAGAGTAAACTAAATAAAGTTGCCTCTGAAAAATCTACAGCAGAGAAGACCTGAGCTCATTGCCTCTGCACAAATCTTCCTTTGTACACATACACAGTATACAAAGCACCATCACTGGTAAGTTATGCTTAACTAGTTACGCCTCACATGATTCTAAAACATTGCACTGCAATACAGGACTGATCAGAGTTAAGGGAAGTTCTATAAAAGACAGATGAGACAGCCTAAAGACAGAGATACTTGATTTGCTTTTATAAACCAACACAATATAGATTCTACTTAACAGGAAGCAGTGAACCATTTTCAGTTCTGCCAAACCAGTCATGCACTGCACACCGCTCTTACTGCTGAAAACTGCAGTAGCAAGCAGCAGGTGCACTGAACTGTCTGCATCCACCCTGAGAACATGCAGCAGGTTCAGCTCAATCCCCCAAGCGTCCAAAAGAACAGTACATAATCCCCAACAAAAGCAAAAGAATTCCCTTACAAGTTTACCTAACAACACTCACTTGCAGTACAAATCTGTACTAGAATCCATTGTGCATATAACTTTATTCTAAGGTAACATATTAGTGATTTGTGTTTTGTTCATTAAGCTGAATCCCAGTATTTATCAGAACACACTTTAATTACTTTTTAAGACCAACTGTCTTGTCCAGCACAATATGATCCTGCAAGCCTGGCTGAGATACAACATATTCAAGGTGCATGTATCTCATACAAACACATGCTGAAGGCTCACTTGTGCCCATTGTAACACTGAATTTTGGGGGCTGCCTCAAGAAATCACTATCTTCAAGGCCATCTTCTTATTGTCAAGACTGTGGGCATATAGATGACAATCACCTCCTCTGAAGACAGAGCAGTGATGATTACATCTCAAAACAAATTCTGGGCAAAGGAAGGAAATAGTTTACATTAAGAATGTTTGGGATGTTTGGATTGCTTATGACTGATCTATACAAATTGCCCAGAGACAGCAGTTAGGGCAGTAAATATTTGAACTTCATGATTTTGCAGCTCTTTTTTTTTTTAACTGGAGAAATTTCAGTTTTAAAAGGTTTTTGTATCTGGAGTACTGAACACCACCACTAGTCATACTCATGCGTGCACTGCACTGCATTTTTCTCCCTTCCTGTTCTGTCACCTAAACCACAGTTCCCACTGCCATATTACTGAACAGGTTGCATACCTGCTTGTCATTTCTCCATTCTCTGTTGACCCCACATGCTCCAGTCCTCTAATCTCAGCCAATTTTCTTACAAGAAAGAAAAGAAGCCAAAACAAAACCTTTAAAAAGAACAAGCACGCAGGTCAGCAGGGATAAATAAAAGCAGCATGTGTCAGCCTTACAAGAATAAATAAAAATCTGACAAAATCTCTCACTTTAAAGCCCTGACCTTCCTCTCCTCCACTGCATTTCTCAGTACTCGCCCCAAACCTTTGCTGTCACTCCACGTTCTTCCAATCACCATGAAGTTTTCCTCAGTTATTAAGAAACTAACACCACCCCTACCTACAACATCCAATACATGGCTCCACTGCCAGCATCCCAGTTATGCCAACAAAATGTGCAACAATGCTGTGACCTGTAAATGCGTGTACTCCGTCTCACAAACAGTAATAATTTTTTAAAAATCACAACAACAAAAAACCAAACCAAAACAACTCCCAGAATCAAGAAAATGTAGTAAGAAATCTCTAAGGCTGCTGCTTTCATACGCCAATTCATATGTAGGATAAGGACAATAACCTGGAACTTGTACTCAAATATTTTCTCAATTTTAACCCTATGCCCTTATCCCATCAGTGTCTTCACTCTACATACTACATTTTCCACCCTTATGAATATATTCCCCTCTTTTAAGTCTTCTTTCCTTATTGCAACCTAAATTCCTCTTCCTCAGGCTTCTGAATTCATGTCCTTTCAGTGACAGCTCCAAAATCCCACTTACTACTATATTTGTGTAACTTCCCACATCTGCACATTTTGTATTCTCAAGCTTCTGAAGAGAAGAGAGGGTCTTTAGTAATAAAATCCTAAAAATTTTATTAAAACTTTAACCAGTCATGATAACCAAACGTATCTGCTGTCTGCTCTGTTTCCATCACATTTGGTTCCACTTTTTGGAAAATGACAGCATAAACTCAGCTTTCACCTTTCTCTAATTAACACTACTTTTATAAACAGTACTTTTAGAAAGCAAAACAAACCTACATACACATTTTATGCTTCATAACATCACTTTTGAAGAAGTAGTGTCAGTTGTCAGTCAAACACCTGTTGGGGGACAAAAGCTTCCATGGAAAAAATGTGGATGTTACACTCTAAAAATTACTTACACTGGGCTTTAGCAAACGCAAGAGTCAGCACAATATAGGTTGAAGAGCTCTATTTAATTGTCTCAAGATCTCTTATTGTGACAATTGCTTCCTACAGAAGGGCTTTCCTTAAATGCAGTAATCCTGTAAATAAACAAAAAATCCATTTGGCTCATCAGTACAGCATTAGCTAACCTGCTAACATCTAATTTCTAGGATTAATCCTTCTCTGAAGTTGGAACAGGCAAGAAAAAAATCATTAATCTATAACAATTTCCTGAGATGACTGATTTAACTTGAGCCAGGAGGGTGTCAAATAACACTAGAAGAGCAGTGTTTGTCAAAAATAATGTTCATGTAAAGTGGACATTTTTGGTGGCCTTCTCCGCCATCAAAGAGAGAGTGGGAGGCCTCTAATCAAAATTCCTAGATCAAATTTCTCCAATTCTGAACCACCAACAGAGTCAGCACTGAAAGTTTTGTTACAGCCAGCACAGGTTCACAGCCTATCATGGATACAGTGAAATGGGAGACTGAGTGATGGTGAAGTTAGTTTAAGGAAGTTCTCTCCCGTATACCAGGTTGCCACCCATCAGTTGTGAACATGGAATTGTCCATCAAGCCACAACACAAACTGACATGAATCAGATAGAAAAAACATTTCCTTTTTAAAAATTACGTATTTTCATCGTGGATGTTACTAGCAATGTGCAAGGGTACCATACAGGAAACTAAAAAGGATGGAGATAAGGGTGAAACACCACGTGAAAACAAATGGCCAGCAGAGGCAAGTTTCTTAGCCTGGCTCGGCTTAACTTTCAAAGACAACATCACCTTCCTAAATCTCCAAGACAGCTCATCTTTCAGTAAGAAATAACACCAATAACTGAATTTCAATGCCACTACAATCACCTGTGACCTCTTCTATGGCCCCAGCTCCAAAGAACTGCGGTAAGAACCTCTATCACCACCAGAAAGGGCAATCCCCATTCTCTCTTGGGCCTCCCATCAGACAATGAACCAGCAGACAACACACTTTTGTTGGACTGACTTCCAGCTACATTGTTTCCTCACATCAGCCCACCCTGCAAGTCACAAATCCACGCCTGAGCACACGGGAGAGGGCAGAACACACACCCAAGTGTGAAAAATGCCTTTTTCACAAAAGCAAGAGGGAAAGGCGAGTGTACTGTTCTGTCCAAATGTACGTGTGCTGGATTGAGTGATCATGCAACCACTGCCTAGAATACCCCAGTATGAAATCCTCTTCTTTCACGGTAATACAAACGCACAATGAACTTACTGCACACCACAGCTCAGAGTCAGCAGACAAAACAATCACTGCACTAAGGAGCAACAAGAGGAAATCTCAGTGAGCGAATCCCACTCACGTAAAAAAAAAAAAAAAAAAAAAAAAAAAGAAGAAGTCTAAAGAAGTCTTCACACTTTGATTTATTACGAAGGTGTCTGCATCCAAGATGCCATCCACCACAGATGCCAAAACAGAGCTTCACATGCCCAAATCAGACTTTGCCAAGACAAAGTGAGAAGACTGGAACACCCTGGGCACAGCCCCAGCCACAAAGCAGTGCATACCAAAGAATACCTCTCAAAGATATAAATCAGTAACAGTCCTCTTTGTACGCCCGCCGTGACAGCAGCAAGAATTCAGACAAAGTACTCATTCAACATGCTATCTAAAAAGTTGTATTCCCATAAGTTAAACGATATTTATGCACTAACACAATCCAATGTGTTAAATGGAGGAAAATGGCTAGTGACATCCTCTGCCTTAGCGAAAAGAGAGCATCATCTTCGAACCTTCTCTAAAATGGCTCTAGTCAGTAAGACAAATAAAAATGCAATGGAAACTAGTGGGAAAACATAACTTAAAATGGAAATCAATTTTTTTTTTCCCCATTTGGCTCTCTAAGGAATAGGGGAGGAATTGCCGCTCTCCCTCCGCACAGGGAGAGCCCGTGGCCGGTGTAATTCTGCAAGAACCTCGCCGCGCCAAGTTTGGGGCTGTGACAGCCCCCCGGGCGAGGGGGCAGGACCCGCACCGAGCCCCCTCGGTGCACGGCAGTATTTACCCGGCTGCTGCCGCCGTCTCCGTGCTCGCTGCCCCGGCGGCCCCGGGGCCCGCCGAGCCCCGCTCCTCCCGGCGGCGACGGCAACCTCCGGCTGCGGTGCGGCGACGGGGACCGGCGGCAGGGCCCGCGGTGGCCGGATGGGGAGCGGTGGCGGCGAAGCGGCGGCGGACGGGGCGAAGCGGAGCGCGGCGGCGAGCTGGCGGCGGAAGCGGCGGCGGGCATCGGCGGGGGAGGCC